>LBNU01011299.1:26232-39475 GCA_014162995.1 Artemisia annua
CCAAGTGGAGAGCAAGAACACTTGGCAGGGAGAAGTCACTTTTGAGATCACAGCTGATAACAAGGAAGATGAACGAAGGGTTCATATTTTTCATAGGATGGAAACTGAGGAATGCTATATGAAATTTATCACACCTTGCTTTGTTGAGAACAATTATGCTAATGATGCTGTAGCAGATTTGGATTATAGCAAGAGCTTAATATCAAAGGAATTGATGAAGAAACTAGGGGTGAGCATTGAGGAAAAGGAAGATGGTAAGAAGGAGTTTACTAAGAGGTTGCTGGTGCAAATGAATAGGGACATTTTCTTTGTTGAATTTGATGTTAACCCCAGTGATAGTGAATGGGAGCATAGTGTGATTTTAGGAAGAAATTTTATGGAGCAGACAAATGGAGTTATAGATCTTTCCAAAGGTTTGTTAACTATTAACCCAGATACTAATGTACTTGGAAGGAGTTTCTGGAGAATGAATCCTTATGCCCCTGAGATAAATGAGAAAACTAAGGTATTCTTACTTCATAGGATTGGAAATGGAAATGAAGATGGAGAAAAATATGTAACACCATGTTATATTGAGGGGTTGTTTGCCTCAGATGGAATTTTAGACCTTGACCAAGATAAAAATTTTATTTCCCAGGAATATGTGGTTAAACTTGACTTAAAATATGAGGTTTTGGAAGATGGAGATAAGAAAATTGATAAGAAGCTGTCTATGAAACTGGTAGGAGAAACTATGGGAGATTACATTGAGAAAACCACAAGCTATGAACTAGAGTTCTATGTTAACCCTGTTGAAGATGATATGGAACCTGATGTAATATTAGGAAGAACATTCATGGAACACACCAGAAGCATGATTAATTACCAATATGAAGAAATCACCTTGTGGGCAGAAGTTAATGAAGAAGAAGAAGTTGGTCCTAATAAGAAAGAGACTCCCAAACCATCTGAACCTACTCTTGACACCAAAAGGAAGCCATCTGGTTCCTACAAGCTGGGTGACATCATGTCACCAGAGCATTTCACTGCTTAAACACCAAAATAACACCTAAAAATGGAGTTAAAACAATGCTCCTTCCTTAATTTTCTATTTCTATGTTATTTTGCAAATTTTGAATAAGTTGTATCTCAAGCTTATGCTTGATGAGTATGCCTCTGATAAGAGATGAATGAACAACCTTTGTGAATATATGACTGCTTTAATTGTTAGTTTACTATTTATCAATTTCTAGAAGATCATAGCATGCTGTAAGAAAAATTGCAGAAATAGTCGCTGCTCTTTTCATTAAGACCGCCGAGTTTTTAACGAGGGAAGCCTTTATAACTCAAAAACTGAACATTTTGACATTACGCGCTAAGAAAGAAAAAACACTCAAAAGCATACACACAAAAACCAACGGTTTTCTAAACAATTTGAAGATAATTTTCAAATATTTTTAAAGATCAGAATCAAATTTCAAAACAATGAGGGTAAGTTTACACTTGTCTTAATCTTTTGAAAATTTTCTTAGGGTTTTAATAAACGAAAACTTAGGGTTTGCTATGATATTCTGAATTTCAGATGTTTTATGCTTAACTCTATGTTACTTTACATGATTTTAGAATTTGCCCATTGATTAGTTGTAGAATTATGATCACTTAAGATTTAGGATTTTTTTTCTTTGCCCTAATGTGAACAATTGCCTATGTTAGTAGAAATATGTGATTGATTAAACGTTTGCTTATGAGTTTAGAAGGGAGAATACATGTTTAAGAGTTGCTATACCAATATTTGGAGAGATTTTGACTATGAATGCATGAATTTCTAAGTATATGATGCTTAACTGCTATATGTTGTTCTTATATGCTTAAATTGAAAACTTGAGATTGTTTATAAGATTTAAGAGGCTTATTAAGGATAGAATTTTGATGCCTTGATGAAGTAAAAATGGTTCTTGAATATAAAACAGAGCACTTGTGTGCAGAGCATAAAAAGCGCTGGTCTTGAGAGCCAAGAGCGCGGAGCTTTTATAAAAACCGCCGAACATTTTCACAATTTTGAAAATTTTGTCACGTAATCGCCGGTTTTAATTTTAAAACCGCCGCTTTTCTGGAAAAATTTGGTCACAATATACATAGAACTTGCTTAATTGATTGTATTTGTGATGCCTATGTTTTCTAACAACTAATATTGCTTGTTTGTGATTGTGTGAATAGAACATGGATGGTGAAGGAAGCTCAAACATTGCATCTAGAACCAGGGGAGCTCTTAAAGCACCTAAGAGGAAACCTGAAGAACATCCAAATCTGATGTGGAAGAAGGTAGATAGAGTGGAAAAGAAGATTCTGAACAGCAGGGAAATACATGTTCCTAGGATAGTGGATTGGCGCGTCATTAAAAACCTAGGATGTTTTGAGTGGCTTGAGAACATGCAATTGGTCAGGATGGTATTCAGAACAAAGATTGTGAATTCATGGATGTGGAAAAGGGCTTTGGAGATCAGGGAGCCTATTTACAAGGAATGGGTTTTGGAATTTCTTAGCAGTGTGAAGGTAGTGAGAGAAATTAGAGATGAGGGGATGGAAACTGATCCTTTCATTAGTTTCAGGTTAGGAGGAGAAAGTATGAATGTGTCTTTGATTCAATTTGGAAGAATGCTGGGATTGATTTCTAAACAAGAAGCTTGTAATGACAAATTGATAGACATGATTGGTAAAGGAGAAAGAACACAAGGAGGGTTTGATGCAACAACCTATTGGAAGGAGATAAGTGGAGAAGATGTAAGAGTGTATGGCAAGAAGATGGTATGGAAGATAAAGAACCCTATGTTACAGGTGTTGCATAAACTTTTGGTGAATTCAATCCTCACAGGACTTATCATGAACATTATGTTTCAGATGAGGACTTATGGATATTACATGCTTTTGACAAGAAACATCCATTAAAGGCACCTCAATGTGATTTGGATTATTGCTCAATATCTGGCAAATGGAGCTGCTGCTGCTGGAGGAACATATTTGTGTTGTGGTCATCTCATTACAAGAATTGCAAAAAGTATGGAGTTGTTCAATGCTGAGGAGATGAAGTTGTTTGGTGAGCCTGTGTTATGTAAACCAGTTGATATGAGGAGTTTCTGGTACTTGAGAGATGAAAGTGGAAAGATGAAGGACTTACCAGAAGTGTTAGAGGTGGAACCTCTAAATGAATGGTGAAAGCAGGAGTAGAAACCGCCGGGGTTGGCTGGAAACACAGCGAGGTTATTTGTTGGTTTGTTGGATGACCAGTAGTTTGGTCAGGTTTCAAAAACAATTTCAAAACATGTATCAAACAAATTTATGGTCTGTATTCAGGGTACCTCTGTTGGTACCCACCTAAAACTATTTGAACACTTGCACCACCACCACCACGTCGGCACATGGTTGCCATTTGAACAATTTGAACAATTCGACTAATATTTATGCTATATATATAAATGATAACGTAGTATGCCAAGTGCAAACTACCATTTTGTGAAATTGTTTGTTGAATGATGTATGAGTGCAGGAAATGAAAATATGGTCCAAAAGATGGACAAATACTTGGAGAATTCTCGGGGGAAAACAAAGCATACCCGGGAAGTACCGTTATCCTTTATTTTTCCCGTTATACTTTGTTTTTAATTCTAAAGCATTAGGGACAATGCTTAATTTAAGTATGAGGGGGAAGATAACTTGAAAAATAAAGTAAAACTAATGCTAGTATATGAAAATTTTGAAACTGTTAAGACAAAAATTTAAGAAAAAGCGTCGCTTTTGGCATAAGAACGTCGTAGTTATAAATAAAGACCGACACACATTCTAGTGATGTACGCCGATTACGGGGGTATATAAAAAATTATAAAATTGGAAATAACTAAAGAATTTTATAGAAAACGTATCCAAAACAATCATAAGAAGTCTGAATCGGGATTTATGACATTATTTGCACATTTTATGACCATTACCACTATAAATGTGAGGATTTCGAGCCTATTTCGGCATATACCTTCTCTTCTTGATTTCTTTGTTTATGAGTGTGCCGATAATTTATGTGATTCTAGAACTTGTATTTGAAATCATTATGAGACTGCAGTAAGATCACATTCGTGTGATATAAGTATTTTTATATGATAAGAGGCAAAAAATTAGGAATTACACCATATATAAGCCATCCGTTTTCTAATCGAAATTTAGCCATTTAGCACTCACTTTTAGTGCTATTATCCATTAGATACACCCTTCTGAGCCTTGAATTTTCGTTTCTATTTATTCACCAAGAAAATAATCAAAAATATGTTGCTTAGTCGGGAATATGAGAATTGGAGTATATATGAGAAAAAAGTATGGTTGTATAACAATTACGATGAGTATGAAGAGTGCACGCTTTATATTTGTTATAATGTGGTTGAGAAAAGAAAAGAAAAAAATATATAAAGAAAAAAGTAAAAAAAAATAAAAGTATGAATTCCCGACTTAAGTTTCAACAAATATTCCATATACATACCTTATAACCCTTAAAACCGAATAAAAGACCTCTTTGATATTCATACTTGGTGCTTACGCCACGTCGGTGCAGTTTTGTTTCTTTTACAAGCATATGTTAAATCTATAAGTTATGACTGAGCTACAAAGAGTGAATTACCAAAAACTATTTTTATGAGTGCTTTAGGGAACTTGAAAATATATACACTTTCATGAGGAGCATGTCATGTTATTCTTGGTTGTCTTGGATACACAACAAAATACATATTTGAAACTTATACGAGACTTGGTTTTTAAAAGACATTTTTCTTGTATGCTTGAGGGCAAGCATTGGTTTAAGTATGGGGGAATTTGATGAGTCTCGTATTATACATGTTTATACCCCCGATATTACGTGAATTATAGAATAAATAACCTTATTATTAGGACTTTTGGTACTTAATATGAGAATGTATGTACAGGACAAAGGTTTGGAGGAAAGTAACGAGAAACACACGAGAAGGATGACTTTATGAACATATAAGGAAAAAGACATAGTTTGCACTAAAGCATGCCGCTTATAAGAAGAAAGAGCGCCGCTTACGGGCATCTTTGGTCAACTATATATCTATGAGTAAAAGATGAAGTGCGCCGGTTATATACTATATAAGTGTCGGTTACGCGAAATGAAGCTCACTGGTTTTACACCAAATGCGCGGCGTACTTCACATGGCAGTTATATTTTCTACATTAATAAGCTACTTCAATGATGAGACCGATCATTTGCTTGTCATAACTCTTCAGGGACGAGCTAGGGTTTCACTTACACTATAAATAGAGGCACAATTCGTGGTTCTAAACACACTGCAACACAGAATCATCATTTGATCACTAGAAGCAGTTTAGTAGTGGTTTGCACCAAAACCACTAGCTAAGGAGTCAGAACCATACTTGGAGAAATACTTTGGAGCACGAATACTTTTGGTATAAACTCGTTATTATGATGGAAATACTTGTTTACATGTTTTACTTTATGTTAAGTATTGAGTAGTAACATTATGTTTATTTGAGGCACTTCTGCCATGATTATTATGAGAATTGTATCATGAATATTGAATCTATGATGTATGCATTTGATATGTCATTGTTTAGTCTCTTATCATTTGTCTTGATTGATCATTATGATTGCTTAAAGGTCGAAAGATTCAATTACATTATGAATTGTCTGTCTATAACAAGTTATTGCTAGGCTTGTGAGAATCGCTTAGTAAAACAAATGATGACCTTGACTATGACACGTTTAAGGGCTAGTCTAATGTCTAACGACTTGACTAGAGAAAATTCATGTTTCATACTTCATACTTGGACCACACTTTATGCATTCTGTGTATATAGAATCAAAGGCCGAAAGGAGATTCTTTTACATAGGATAGATATACTAGTTTACATGATTAACCATCATGCTTTACTCCTATGATTTGTCCATGTAACTTCTGTGATGCTACTTCTTATAATTCTCATGTGCTTAGCCTTGAATAAACATACCTTTAATATTAATTGGGAAAACATTTCAAAAATCTTAAATCCAACAAAAATGGTTTTAGTGAATAGTGACAATCATTGGAATCTAATTTTGTTACCTTTAGCTAACAATAAGAAACAATTACCTCTCATGGGACGACCTGGTCTTACCTCAAACCTTTACTATAAACGGGGGTTATACTTTACCCATGTGTTTTATGAATTAAGGAATGGTGAAATTTGTCTTATAGATTTAAAGCTTTCGAAACACATCAGGTTGCAAAACTGAAACAAGTCTTCTGAGTCGTAGAGACATTTTTCAGATCTTAGTGACCCTGGTGTTGTTTTTAGCTCCTTGTAAATCACTCCCTGACATCGCATCAGTTTGTGAAATGATTTCTTTAGTTGGTCTTTGACTCCCAGAAGCCATACATATAATTGAGATTTATACAACACTCACTGATTTCTGTATCAGCGAGTATCACTTTCTGAATAATAATCAGCGAGACATGTTCTCTGATAACTTCTCAGGGAGTATCTCACTTCTGATAACTATCAGGTTCACTTTGTTAGTTATGAATTGACATTCTCTCTGATCGTTATCAGAGACTTTATGCTCACTGACCTTCAAAAGGTGTATTAGGCTATTTTATTTTTAAATAATTGTTAGAGAGACAATTGGGACGGTTTCTCAGACCCAACAATCTCCCCCTATTTAAATATACAAATAGACTAATTATCAGTAGTAAGTGAGCATAACAGCTTCTTCTTACATACTGATTTTACAACAAGGAAAAACAACAAATTAGTTATCTTCTCAGTCGTCATTGTCGCTGAACATGTAATTGACTTTTAGGTTTAGATCTTCTTTTGTCAGATATCTTGAGACAATATTTTTTTTTGTTCAGCTTATTGGTATGGCTATCTTGAGATATTTTAGAGATTGTAGGGTCAGTTACTTCACCCATCAGTTTCTTGATTACGTACAAAGATAGTCAATTTATAGTCAATTGTAAGTGAACAGTATGGCCTTATCTTACAACTGATGTACAAAAAAGGAATGGAAATTTTTGGTAATGAAGATTGTTCCCTTGTTGTTGGTGTCTTTAGTGAATTTGTCTTTGAGATTCAGGAATATTTCATTCAGTAATATTCCTTGATGCACCATTTCTGTACGACTGAAGACAGTACCATTCTTCCCCTGATATTCCTCCTTTTTAATCATTCTTGATTTTCACCATCGGAGACCTCCTTGGTCCTTATGTACTAGGAGTTAGCGTAGAGTCTACCGGTGCTTCATAGTAGAACGATTTACTGGAAGAGTGGATATTGGTGGGGTTACCAGAGAATGGATCTGGTTTAGTGTTATTAACCGTCATTCAAGAATGGCTATATATTATTAGCAGTCAATCAAGAACGGATTAAGAAAAAACCCACCCGCTCTGATACCATTTGTTGGGTCCAGCTGTAACACAAGCGTTCATGTAAACCATCAAGGATAAGAACAACAGTTTTAGCAAGTGAGAAAAACTGATGAACATCAAAATTGTTGAGATTGCGTTTGCTTGAGAACGTCCCAAACATGCTAATAACACCATTCGTACTTTTCAACCTTATAAATCTTATTAGAAATGAATCAAAGAATTACAAGAGATAGCCTACGGAAAACTACCCTGGTTGATGATAGATTCTCTCCAAACTCAAACAAAAAGAGGCAGCTAGCTTTGCGTCTTTGTTCCTAGGAGAGAAGGATCCTAACTATAATATTTTCTATTATTTTCTATGTTTGAATCTCTACTTAATTATATTACAACCTTTAGTTATATAGAAGGGAAAATAGTGGTTGCACATGGGTCTACAGTAACTTGTCCACTTGCTACAGATAGGTACTGATGCGTGGATTGCGGTCTACGCAAAAGGTTTTACTTCTCAAGGGATCTTGAGAAGCTTGCAATCCCCACCAGGCAGTGTACCTGACCGATGTAGTATAGTGTAGTAGCAAGTACCGGGGGATTGATCGTTCTCTCGGGGAATAGTGTTCGTTAGGATTGAAAATAGTCTAATTAGGTCTAATGGTGAGGGATGATTCTTTTTATATTTTTATATTTTTAAGGAAAGCAGTAAAAATCTCGGGTATTGGAAGAGTGGGCGGAATTAGTTGTTAGTCAACTAACCCAAATAACTACTAATGCAATAAAAATAAAAAGACAATAAAATAAAATTGAGAAAACTTATATGGAGAAAAACGTGTTTACTTAGACTTCCTTACTCCCTAGTTATCTTTTATTGATTGATAGGTTTGTTACAATTGCGTGGGTGACGGGTTGCATTCCTTAATACCATTCGTGGGGCTGTGTACGATCTTCCCCAACTCTATAAGCTTCTATCTCTTCCAATGGCGGCACGTTTAGTATCCTAACCATGGCCTCCTTAATAGTCACTTATGCATTAAACACAGCCATTAAAATCGTCGTACACATCCGATTCATGTTTCTTAAGACGTTCAAGCAAGTTACCATATAGGAGATTAGCTAGTTTTCTTAAGCCTAACATCGATAAACATTCACCCAACAACAATAATAACAAACCCTCAATCAATAATCAATAAATAGGTTTCATTAGATCTAAGCAAACACAAATAAACCTATCCTAGCATGTTAAAAGAAAGACAAGCATAAGATAAAATCAAACAACACATAGACATATTGAATGATTGATGGATCACTTATCTTTAATTAAACATGGAAGAAACAAGGGTATGAAACCCTTAAGAAAGTCTGAAATTCAGACTAGGGTTTTGTGTGTGTGTTCCACCAAAAAGTTCCTCCCCTAATGAATGAAAAATCCTAAAATATATATAGAAAATACATTCTGACGGCGTCAGCTTTTAGCCTCTGACGCCGTCAATCCGCCGTGTTTAGGATTCTCGGATCACCTAGATTTACTTCTGACGGCATCACGTTATAAAGTCTTCTGGGTCGTCTCTCTTTAAGTTAACACGTGACGGCCTACATTTTGTAACACCTGACGCCGTCAGGTGTTAAATCATGTTTTCTTCCCTTGAGCGTCTGGTACAAGATAAATCCACCTCCTTTACCATTAAGTGACGGCGTCACCTTATGGTGTCTGACGTCATCAGGTGTAAATTCCAGCATAAAATTGAGACTTTGTCATTTTCTTCACTTTATTGCTCCAAAAACGTCCAAAATGCCTCCAGAATTCTTCTCAAAAGTACCTAAAATGACAAAAGGAACGATTTAAAGTAATATTTGATCATAAAAACACGATTTAGGGATTAAATGACCTCCTAAAAGCGTAACACTTTACGCCTCATCAAATACCCTTACACTTGAGATTTGCTTGTCCTCAAGCAAATGCGCTTTTATTCCAATCAAAATATGAATTAGGGGTCATTTAATACTAATATAAAAGTAATTACAACAAATGATCATTCCACCCTAGTCATAACAAGCACGGAAAACATACACTAGCACCTCACAAATAGTGTTTAGATACTCTCATCTCTCGGGTGTTAAAAAACCTATATATAACTAATGGAAATGGAAAAATATCACTCACTACCTGTCATAGAAAATAGATTACCATAGGCTTGGGAAAGGATCAAAAACCTCCACCACTTGGCGTAAGCACCTAGGAAAACTATCAAAGAGGGCTTTTCAAGGGTTATAATGTTAGGTGTAGGGATATGATAAACACGGTTTGATGGAATAAAGGATATTTTTACTGGTGGCGAGTTAATCATCTTGGTCAATTACATGTACAATGCGGCGTTGCTAAGCCAAGACTCGACTCAACTTAAGCTAATAATAAAATAACAAAAACATAAAATAAACATAAAAGGAAACAGGATGGTAGTCCGTATGTTTTTCTCTTTTCTTTTTCTATTTTTTTTCATTTTTCTTGTTTTTTCGATTTTTTTTATTTTTATTTTATTTTATTTTTGCATACATTCTTGCCCTACCATCCAAAATAATGCATCATAGGGGACTCGGTTCTCCCCTTACAATTGAACTTTTACATACTTTACAAATAACTATTCTAATGACTCGAATTAAGATAATCAAAATATTTGGAGTAGTTTAAAACATTTGGTGCACATATGGGGGTAATAAATGATGTTCTTCCCCATTACTCCATAACAATAGTACTTTACCCATGAGTCCCAATCGTCCCAAAACANTCATAGCAAATAGATTACCATAGGCTTGGGAAAGGATCAAAAACCTCCACCATTTGGCGTAAGCACCTAGGAAAACTGTCAAAGAGGGCTTTTCAAGGGTTATAATGTTAGGTGTAGGGATATGATAAACACGGTTTGATGGAATAAAGGATATTTTTACTGGTGGCGAGTTAATCATCTTGGTCAATTACATGTACAATGTGGCGTTGCTAAGTCAAGACTCGACTCAACTTAAGCTAATAATAAAATAACAAAAACATAAAATAAACATAAAAGGAAACAGGATAGTAGTCCGTATGTTTTTCTCTTTTCTTTTTCTATTTTTTTTTTCATTTTTCTTGTTTTTTTGATTTTTTTTTATTTTTATTATTATTATTTTTTTGCATACATTCTTGCCCTACCATCCAAAATAATACATCATAGGGGACTCGGTTCTCCCCTTACACTTGAACTTTTACATACTTTAAAAATAACTATTCTAATGACTCGAATTAAGATAATCAAAATATTTGGAGTAGTTTAAAACATTTGGTGCACATATGGGGGTAATAAATGATGTTCTTCCCCATTACTCCATAACAATAGTACTTTACCCATGAGTCCCAATCGTCCCAAAACAATATGTACAAGATATGACTCGACTTAGCAACCATGTAACCAATTAGATAATTAACTAAGGGTTTGAACAAATAACGATAATGCACGAAAGATGAGTGCATACAAGGAAGGCTAAGGCGATTTGGGTGTACACTTGGGGGTGGATTGTAAACAAATTCTTGCTTTAAGTAAAATGTTTAAAGTTAGAAACAAAAAAGATAGGCTCTGTGGGGTGTACTAGGGGTATCGTGTACTAAAAATGACTACAACGCTAAGGTGTGGGAGAATTACTTGACCAATGAAGTCAATGTAATTATATAAAAACAGGCTTAAAAACACGGGTTATCCTAATGCCTCTTATCATGTAGTAATCAAACTAAACGAATGTAGTCTCACTTGTGGTCTTGGAATGAATCACTAACGCAAGTTCTAGAATCCAAATACTACCGGTACACTCATAAGCACTAAGGCTTTTCCTATCAAATCTAGGGGCGAACCTCACATATTTGGGGTGGAAAATTTTTTGAGTGGTACGGTTTTTGTGCTAGTCGTATAACTCCTATCCATGAGACGCTTATTAAGACTAAAGTTTCACTCCTATATGTTGTAAAAAATTTTAAATTTGGTGCTAAAATTGCCCTAACAAATTTTTCTCTCAGTTTTATTACACATTCACTATTAAACAAACAAAAATCAAGTGCAATTGTAATCTCTAAGGTATCTTCATTTACCCCCTCCCCCTTACACTTAAGCCGAACATTGTCCCCAATGTTCAATTAAAAGATGTAAAAGTAAAGAAAATGAAAGAATGAAACAAATACTCCCCTGATTCGTTTGGTGTGGATGATGTGGTAACATGGTTAAATCCTCCTCCAAGAGAATGTAAAAACTTCAAGATTAAAGCAACGCCAAAAACTTGAAACTTGATGCCAAAAACTTGGTTATCATATTGATGCATGGGTTTTGCAACCTTCGCAATAGGTTTTACCTCTCAAGGGATCTTGAGAAGCTTACAACCCCCACCAGGCAGTGTACCTGACCGATGTAGTATAGTGAAGTGGCAAGTACCGGGGGATTGATCGTTCTCTCGGGGAATAGTGTCGTTAGGATTGAAAACTACTCTAATTTAGGTCTAAGGGTTGAGGGATGATTCTTTTTGTATTTTTATATTTTATGAAAGCAAGTAAAATCTCGGGTATTTGGAAGAGTGGGCGGAATTAGTTGCTAGTCAACTAACCCAAATAACTACTATTGCAAATAAAATAAAATAACAAGAAAATAAAAGTGGTTGTGAAACTTATATGGAGAAAAGTGTGTTTACTTAGATTTCCTTACTCCCTAGCTATCTTTTACCGGTTAATTGGTTTGTTACAATTGTGTGGATGACGGGTTATATTCCTTTAAACCATTCGTAGGGCCGTGTACGATCTTCCCTAACTCTATAAGCTCCTACTTCACTCCTATGTCGAGCTGACTAAAAGCTCCTAACATGCGATCACTAGAATTCGCTTATGCATTAAATACAACCATATAATCGTAGTACACATCCGGTTTATGTTTCTTAAGACGTTCAAGCAAGTTACCGTATAGGAGGTTAGCCAGTTTTCTTAAGCCTAACATCGACATCACCCACCCACAACAATCAATAACAAACCAACAACAAGTAATCAATACCTAGGCTTCATTAGATCTAAGCAAACACAAGAGAAACCTAGCCTAGCATGTTAAAGTAAAGACAAGCATAAGATATAATCAAGCAACACATAGACATATTGATTGATTTGAAAGGAGACTTATCTTTAATTGAACATGGATGATTCAAGGGTGAAAAACCCCTGAAAATACAGTAAACCACGACCTAGGGTTTATCCCTAAAGTTCTCCCCAAAAGTTACACACCTAATGAATGAAAATTAGAAAACTATATATAGATTTTACAACTTGACGGCGTCACGTTTTAGCTTGTGACGCCATCACCTCGCCGCCAAAAATCTTCTCGGATTGCTCAGATCCATTCTTGACGCCGTCCCTCTTTAAAACTCTCTGGGCCGTCTCTCTTTAACTTATAACGTGACGGCCTTGGTGAAATAACACGTGATGCCGTCACGTGTAAATGCTTCAAAATATTTCTGGCCCGTCAAGTGTAAAATTATCCACCTCTTTGTCAAAGCGTGACGCCGTCACCTCGTAAAGAGTGATGCCGTCAGGTGCTGTTTCCAGCATAATTTGAGACTTTGTCGTTTTCTTCACTTTTATGCTCCAAAAACGTCCAAAATACCTTCTTTTCCAGATTTCTTCTCCAAAGTACCTAAAATGACAAAAGGAACGATTTAAAGCAATATTTGATCAAATAATTACGGATTAGGGCTTAAATTACCCCGTAAAAGCGTAACACTTTTCGCCTCATCTAATACCCTTACACTTGAGATTTGCTTGTCCTCAAGCAAATGCGCTTTTATTCCAATCA
>LBNU01011300.1:0-15180 GCA_014162995.1 Artemisia annua
TAGTTAAAGAAACTTGGGTAATTTCAGTGACCCAACAAACAATAAACCAAAAACAAACATACCTTTATACGTGGCTCGGTCAAGCGAATTTTTTGTCGTTTAGTGTAATATGCCGACGCCCTTTGTGTCGTCGGGATTTTTTCGTCGCCAGTTCTCCTTATTCTATTAGTGAATTTGAAACCTCACAACCATAATTTATCTCACACTAAAAAAACCTAATCCCTTTCTTCCAAAACACGCAGTCACACTTCACTTTCAATACAATAACCCTAATCACAGTACATCAAACCACAACCACCACAAAAATTTCGTCCATTTCTATTAAACAAAAACGATTAATCCAACTAAACTTTTTTCTTGTGTTTCTCTTGTTACAACTGATTAGGGGTGTGCATCGGGCCGGAACCCGACCCATCCCGACCCATCCCGACGAAGCCCGAATCCCAACAAGCTTGAAAATCCTAACCGAATCCCGACCCTAGTCTAGCCCGAATCGTCCCGAGTCCCGAAACGAAACCAATTTATATGGTTTTTCTTTGTAATCCCGACTTCGTCCCGACTCCCGACCCGACCCGAATCCCGACAAGCTGAAAAACCCAAATCGAGTCTCGACCCGAGTATGATCGGTTCGGGATTTGGGACAATTCGGGACGTCGGGATTGGGACGTCGGGATCGGGACGGTTTTCGGGTGTCGGTCGGGTTTTGCTCAGCCCTACAACTGATGCTCCACCATCTTCGCCGGAAAAATGGATCCGATTTTGACCGGTTTAAACGGATTTTTACCATGAACGATATGTGAATTTCGGTGGCGGTGGACCCCGTCAACCCCCATGACGCAGATACACAACCCCATGACGACGATATATCAGCCGACATGACCGCTATTTACAACACTGGCGTTTGCTCAAATTGTTTTAGTATATTTAAGAGATAATTCATGATATTGCTAAAAGTATTTCCAAATCAAAAACTTGGTAAACAAAACCACTATTATGAATAATAAAAAATGATAAACAAAGAAACTAAAACTTGGAAAACCCATATAATAAATGATTTTTATAATATCTAAAGTGTATATATAAATTTTGACTTGGTGGTTTTAGATGGAGTTTTGGGTTAATCTCTTTTTCTTGTGATTAATTATAGTCATTTGGTGATTTGAGTATGCTTATAGAAGGAGATTTGCACATATAGATTATTGATTTGCACGTGCTAATGTACGAACAATTAAAGCATGTTATAAATAACGTACAACTGTCTAATGCATAAAATGAAATGTATGAATTAAGTATAACATTGTGCACATCAATTCCCATGTTTATAATATTTTTTTTCTTTGTGTTTTACTATTTTCTAGATAAAGTTATAGACTGTGCCAACATTATATTGGTTTTTTATGTATTGTTTTTATCTTTAGGTGCACGTTGTTCACAGAATAAGTATAACTAGTAATTATATTTCAACTATATTTTTCGGTGTGTATCTATAAATTTAATTATTTATGGATTTTATTATTCCTAAAACCGTCATAGTTATTTATGAAACATAAATTTGAAGACATAAAGGAACATGCGCACACGGTTTTAAATCTGAATCAAATTTAGTTTAGATTTTAGTTTAATATATGTGACTAATTGCACATATACTTTCTTTTAACTTGTGTACGCACGGGTTATTAAACGCGGATGGTAAATATAATTACTTTAATGGATATCCTTTCTTAAATTTAAAGAGGAATTACATGATTCATTTGCTATATGTACAATCTTGTGTATTCGTTTGCATATCACAGTATCTCGTGCTTTCATTTTGATTTTTATAATCTTGTGCATGTACATATGTTTTGTATCACAACTTATTTTATATTATTTTAGCCGTATTTTAATTCTTGTACCCATGGGTTATTAAGCGCAAACTGCGGAAAAAAGTTCCTTACTTAAACCTTAAAGAGAATATGTGTCGTTGGAATATGTATAATCTCAAGTATTTTTCTCCATATCATAGTAACCCGGTCCTTTTATTTTGATATTTATACTCACATGCATATACATTAATTTAATCTATTTAGAAATAATATTGATAAATAACAAAAAAAAAAAATAATAGATATTGTTTTTCAAAGTAAATATAAAGAGTAGGGTTTTAAATAGTTATTTAATATTTGATTATTTTATAAAGTTTTTGACTGACATGTAAATTCTCAGCTAATAAAAGAGCCTCTTCATTCCCGCATGTTTTTTAGTGGGCTTTCCATTTTTGGTATATTTTCCATTTGATGTGTCTCGCGACTACTAGTTTTAAATTTATAACGCGAATTACCGGATAAATCTAAGAACATATGGGCAAGTATGACCCTTTCATATGTAGCTAGTTTTGGTTGGTAGCCGAGGTCGTTCACTGGTGCTTTTAATTGTGAAGAATCTATGTAATAACAAGTAACACGAAAGTGGTAAAATGGTTGTCACATCCCAAAATACCTTATAAGTAATTATAAGACAAATTCAACTAGAATGTAATCAAATAATTAGAACTAACTTGTTTGGAACTAGTATCAATATCCATGGGGTGTATGGTGTATGGTGTTTCGGGTAGAAATTAAGCAATAACAAACAAAATTAAAGTTTATAAAATTCCCAATTCAATGTGTAATATCATGAAATTGTATACATCATAGTTTATACTAACACACCCTTTCGACCTATGAATGTTATTATAAACCGAAGGTAATTATAAACCATTTGTTAGAAATATTAGTTTTACCAATTTGTTCATAAGAGCCCTTTCGACCTATACTCTTGATTCAATTATTACAAGTCCATTTAACATGTTTATTCATAGTTGTCAATTATGAAATACCAAACATATATGCGCATTAACATTTGGAACAAATCATGACAAGAAGTCCTTCTGAACTATAAATCTGGCTAGGATTCATCAACAAGTTATTTAAACATGTTACAATTCAAAAAAAAAACTCATAAACAAAACCTATATCTATATTGCCAAAATGCCAGACACTCCACATCAATATTCACATGATTCCAAACAAGTAAACAAAACTACTCCATGATTATTCTAATCAAACTCAAAGTCTCAACAATCATATCAATAACAAACATCTTGAAAAGTAAAAGAAGATTACCAACATGGAAAGTATTGGAAACACTCTCGCCAACCCACTAATGCTAGATTTACCGATCGTTTTTATTTAATATCTAGCAGTATAATTTAATGATTTTTCTAACAAGTCTCACCGAATAAAAGGTTCATGTGAAGTTAATAAATATTTTCTTAATTAATCAAAAATGCATTAAATACACATTTAATAAACTTGAAAATTACTATATTTGAATTAAAATATTCTTTTTATAAACATATTAATTCGTGCCCATTGGGTAGCAAAACCCCCATGCAGGATTTTGCTAGCAAGTAATTAGAAAGAGGTTAAAGGTCATATAATAGAAACGAACTTTTTCAGATGTAATGATTTGGTAGGAGAACTAAAAAGTGTTTTACTTAATGTAACAGACTTTTACCTTTATACTAATATGCACGCGGGAATTTGTTGTACCGAAAATTTAACATTGATAACATGTCATGGTATTTTAGTCCTTTCTTTTACTCACACGTCTTGCGATATTTTTTAAAAAATTAGCAAAGACCTTGAGATTTTTTTAGTGTAACTAGCAAAACCTTGTGAATTTTTTTATAGAAAAACCTTGCGATTTTTTAGAAAAAATAGGAAGACCTTGCGATTATTTTAAAAAACTAGCAAGTCCTTATGATTTAAAGAAAAACTAACACCTTGTGATTTTAAAAAAACAGGAAAAAAAAACAAAAAAACTTGCAAGACCTTGCAACTTTTATAGAAAAACCTGGCAAGACCTTACGATTTTTTAAAAAAACCTAGCAACACCTGTGATCTTTTTAGAAAAACTAGCAAGACCTTGTGATTTTTTCAAAAGTTCGCAAATTGTAGCAAGACCTTGCTAATCTCATTGGTATGAAGAATTTTTGGATAAAATGCAAGNGGGAATTGAGGTAGACACGTTCAGATATACACTCATCCAACTCATGGGTGATGTTAAGGCGTTCATTGAGGAAAGAGCACAACACAGATGTTTAGATGACAACAAAGTGAAGGGATCTCTGGTACAATCATGTGAGGGTGTTGATGATCCGGGTGAAGCATTGGATGATGGGTTAAGTGTCACGATGAGTAAAGAATCAACAAATGTTAAGGTTGACAATACCACCAGTTCAGTGACTCTTATCACCCATGGCATGAATGCTGAATCTAGAACGGTCAATGACCAAAGGTCAAGTATGGAGGTACCCTTAGGTTATCAACATAATGTGCTCTCTAATGAACGAGAGCATACTGATCAAATCAAACTCACTTATGGCTCAAATTCGCTGGAAAAGACTGATAGCAATACCATGTCTAATTCAACAAATATGAGTCATAAAGGAGGAGAGTGTGATCAGGATGCTGAATGTGATAAAGTGTTAAGTTCTGTGTTGACGGCTGATGTTCTTAAATCAAAAGATATGGTTGATAAAGAAATTTTTAACGAACTCTCAAAAAGATTTTTGCAACTTGAAAAACATTGTATTTCTCTTGAAATCGCAATGCAACAAAAGGAAGAAAGTTTTCAAAATAATCAACCATGCAAAAATTCGGAACTTCCTGATTTCTGTGAATAATTTATGATTAATAATTTGAAAACTCAGCTAGAAACCAAGAACCTGACAATCCAAAATCTGAAAAACCGTATGACTGATTTGAGTGATATGTGTAATGATTTTAAAGCTAAACTTGTCAGTAGTGAGATTGCTACTAGAAATTTAGAGTCTAAAATAGCTGAATTACTATTGGACAATGAGTCTTTGAAATTAAAATGTAATAACCTGAATGAGTCTCTCAAAGAAAAGAGTACTAAGGTTGCAGTTCATACAAACTCTTGGACTAACAAATATGATAATTTCAAAGCACAACTTCAGGAAGTAGGCTTCACTGTCACATCTATTAATTGTGAGCCTGGAAAATCAACAGTGAATAGTAGAAACACTAAGCTTACAAAACCATCAATCTTGGGGAAACCAGTATTTCAATGTAAAAGAAATCAATATGTTGCTAGGCAACCTAGTGCATTTAGGTCTGAAAGAGCAAAAGTTTCAAAAACTCGGTTTGCCTCCCAAGTTGATGTGGAACAAGTGTCAACTAAATCAGTTAATACTCATTATAATACTTCTGTCACCAGCTCCCCTAGGATTAGTTCTAAAACAGTGTCGAAACCAAGCATAAAAAATCTTAACTCTTATGTCCTGTATAAGTACGGTGATCTAGAAAGGGCTAGAAAAAGGGCACAACTGCATAAGGACGGAATCCTAGGATCACAACCTCTTTTGATGACTCCTGCTTTAGTGAAGAACTCTACTAAGCTTTAACTGGTTAAGCCTAGGATTTATATAAAGTCATCTTCTGTGCATAAGAAGCTTAATAATTCTAGATCTTGCCTAAAGTGGATTCCTACCGGTAGAATTTTTAAGCTCATTGGACTTAAGTGGATACCAACCAATAAGTAGTTTACAAATGGCAATCCCATGGTCAGCCGGAAAAAACCTAAGGGTTTGGATACTATTGTCACTAACCCATACACATGCAATCGAGTTTGTGATAATGCAGGTTGTCCTTACTCAAGTGGAAAATCTTCTTACTATTTCCACACAAGAAGGCACAGAACATGGAGGCCAAAGATACACAAATCTCCAATGATGGGAGATTTTACATCTCACCCTTGATGCATTTCTTTCTATGACTTCTGAGTATCTCTTCTCAGGACTCGGACTTTATCTGCTCTTTTGAATTTACCAGCTTTATCTTTCCTCCTTTACTCTTGTGGTTTTCTTTCTTCAATCAATGCATTCTGACTTTTTCTACAAAATTCAGATCATTGATTGAGGGGGAGAATGGTTGTTTGATTTGCTTTGATTGCTTCTCATGAGTGATTTTGTTGTCTTGCTGGTTGTTATCTTGCCTTGTGTATGTGCTTAGTGTATGTTATTAGTTGTGTGCTTAACTGAAGGACCTATTTTGCCATATTGTGAATCTGTTCAGCAGTTTGTATAGTAGAGGGACTTATTTTGACATGTTGTTGAAAGTTTTCATACTATTTATAAGGGCAGCGGTTAGATCAAAAACATTCTTTCTAAACTTTCAAAAACATTCTTTCTCTCTAAAAAAAAACGCTGCTCCTGTCTGTCATTAATCTCTTGCATTCTCATTGAAGTTTTATCCTCTTAGGTGCGTTTTTGGTGTGTTTTATATGTTATACTTTCTTTCGTTAATTATTTCTAGTGCCTACTTGTCTTCCCCGTACGATTTTTATTGTAGTTTAAGCTGATTTAGGGCGTAGAAGTAATCGTTGGTTATTAGATGCTGTAGGACAGGAGTTTAGTGCTTATCCTAATAGTTTTGATGTGAGTTTCTAGTTGTGTTGATTGCTGCGTATATATGTTATACATTGTGTGTTATCTGGGGTTTGCGTATGAGTTTTTCTTGTTAGCGGATGACTTGTGTTCTTGATAGCGGTTTGCTTAGAATGTGTTCTTGTTAGCGGTTACTTTATGTTCTTGGTAGCGGTTTGCGTATGAGATTTTTCCTGACAGCGGTTAGATTAGCAGCGGTTAGATTAGCAGCGGTTAGATTAACAACCGTTAGTTTAACAGCGGTTAGTTTAACAACGGTTAGTTTAACAGCGGTTAGTTTAACTGCGGCTAATTTAATAGCGGTTAGTTTATCAGCGGTTAGTTTATCGGCGGTTTGTTTGCTTAGCGGTTTGTTTGTTTAGCGGTTTGCATGTTTAGCGGTTTGTTTGCGTAGCGGTTAATTACTCTAGCGGTGTTTTTCCCAGCGGTTTATGGGTGTCTTGGTGTGTGCATTTGTTTTATAATCTTCTTGTTGGGGGCTTGCCTTGTATACGTGTCTATGTTATGAATGATTCTAACCATAACATATTCCTTTGGTCTTTTTGTATGTATTTTTGGTTTGTGCAGATCTCAATGACTGGCTCTTACACTCAAGGATCCTCAGCCACTCATCTAATATGAAGGGTATGAAGAACTTCCATAATGGTGTTGATACCTTTGGGTATCACATCTTCAACTGCAGACAAATGATTACCAGGGCCACCTCCTTAGCCAGAACTCTCTCCTTAGCCCTGGTTTTTGCCTGTGATTTGGATCCCACTATACCACCACCCCACTTATTCCTGTACTCTTCATACTTGTAAAGAGTCTTGGTGAACTGGTTCAAGGCTGGTAGGGACCTTCAAACGCTGCTTGAGGATCCCCCTCTTCCTCTGAATCCTCACAACTTGTGGCCATCTCACAAATCTGTGGACATCCTTCTTTGGTGGCATAGCTCCACCAATACCAAGCTACTTCAGCCACTTCTCGAACAACGGGTTCACCATCTTCTTTGTCTTCCTCTTGATTGCAATCTTCACACCTCTCTTTGGAGCCATTGGTATGTAATCTGGATTTGGAAGTTGTATACGGTGATAGTCATCTCATCCAAAGGAAAATTGCACCATCTACCGCCTAATGAGAAGAAGACACTTGTGTTCGCTGTTCTTCACTGGATGAAGGGTCTAGTCATCAGGAAGCGAGTTGAAGACCTACTACTTGGCACCGAAAGCTACCAGACACAACTGAACATCACCAAACCGCAGTGGGAGGCCGAGTTCGTGAGGGCAACTACATGCTTCTCCAAAGAACTACATAATTCTTCAAGCTGGACTTTTTGCCATCACCTTGCTTTTATTTATTTGGGTGATGTAATATGACAATGTGATTAACTCTTAATATTTTTGATATATATATATTATGATTACAAGCTTTTATGATTATCACTGTGTGCGGAGTAAAAGGGTGAATATACCACATGATGATTTATGTTTGAAGAATGGTTAAGCAACTCTCCTTAGACACCTAATGCTCCATCTACTAAGAATGAATGGAAGTTATGTTTGATGAATACTTCCAAGCTCCAAAGAATGTTGATCATCTAGTTTCTGAAGCTCCTTCTTCGGTTTCTGTTGGCTCTTGGTTCATTCTCTTTCATCTCCATTGAGCAAGATGCACTAGATTGAAGTATTTCTCAGACTACTCACGAAACCCAATCTCCAGTTATTCTTCAAGGTGTTGCTGATGACTATCATGATAATGAAGCTGCACATGAATAATGATCAGTCTTCTGGTATTCCTTTCCCAAAACCGGACTATGAAGAATTCCCTTCTTCACGGATTGTTGTTCCTTCTAGTGTGCACTCTACAAATCAACCACAAGAATGAGGAATGTTAAGTGATCACGGAGTTTATTTGGTATTGTTTATTTCAGATTGAAGTGAAATTTTACGGGTATGTGTACTTAGTATCTTCGGGATCCTTGTTCGAGCCTTTGATCTCTACATTGACGATGACTNCATGAATAATGATCAGTCTTCTGGTATTCCTTTCCCAAAACCGGACTATGAAGAATTCCCTTCTTCACGGATTGTTGTTCCTTCTAGTGTGCACTCTACAAATCAACCACAAGAATGAGGAATGTTAAGTGATCACGGAGTTTATTTGGTATTGTTTATTTCAGATTGAAGTGAAATTTTACGGGTATGTGTACTTAGTATCTTCGGGATCCTTGTTCGAGCCTTTGATCTCTACATTGACGATGACTTGGGAATCTAGTTATTTTGATAAATCTTCTCTTCTATTGCCACAAAATAACTATCACCTTCAGTGTCACAACTCACACGAAGTTGTCGGTATTCAAGAGGTGATGTACGTCTTATATTGATGGTTGGATGGTTGAAGAGTATAGAGTACCTAGGAATTCGATGCATGAAGTCTCTACACCGCTCTTTGTCATACATTGGTGCAAGTTTAAGTCACAAGAACGGGGAATTCTACTTCATTTTCAAGTTGGGAATATCGAGTTTACTTCACAAAGTGGTCATAGCAATAGCCGATTGAATATAAGGGTTAATAATGATAGTCAGAGAGTGATCCTGTAGCAGTTGATTCTCACAGAATACATTTAAGTAAATGTTGTTCTTCTCACAAAATTTCAAGTTGTATGTGCATATAATGAGACTGATTACATCATTTCAACTACTTGGGGGAAGTGGTCTCTGGATACTTGCGGTACGCATTACTTCAACCTTCAGCTGGAAGAAAGATGAGAAGAACTATTCAAGCGTGAGATGATACGTTGCAGAGCTACCAAAGCTTCATAATGAGGAGGCTAAAATTCGACGATTTTGTGGTGCCTAGTGATTAACTCAGCTGTGAGATTCTTGTGATTTGTTAACTACTTGCACTTGGTGAATTGTTGTGACTTAAGTCGTTTCGATTAGTCTGATTGAAATTTGACGTTGTGAGTTAATCCTTACGACTTGACTCATTACGATCGGATCTATTGTAACTTGACTTGTCGCGACTTGACACTTAGTGCAAATTGTGACCTATCCAAGATCTCACTCTAAGTCATAATCGCATATCACATCTTTCGGTTTCTTTTGTTGACTTTAGTAAAATCCCGGGAGAGAATCGATCTCTCGGTTTAAGTCACAAGAGTTGTAAAACTCCGCTTAAGATTATTTAATGGCATCTACAGCTTCAGGAATCTCAAAAGCTTTGGTGGTGAAAGTTTAAAAAGTGTTGATTACTGTCTTCTTCAACGTACCGACTAATTCTCTCTGTTTGGTACTCATGTCAACATCTTCTTAAACCAATCAGTAATTGCTCAGGGCTCAAGAATTTCATGAATGAGTTTATCGGGATAGTTAGATTCGGGAACTACCAGGTTGATACAATTATGGGTTATGGAGACTGTGTCGTCGGTGACTGGGTAATTTCTAAGAGTATTGGATGGTGTTGATCTTCTTCAAGGCAAACTTGTCACTACCGTGTACACCATCTCTATTTGTTCGGCTAGTCAACTGCGCTAACGTAAGAAGCATGCCCACAAACCCAATACTGTCAACATCTTCATAGGAGTTCTTCATACCCTACAAAATGACTACCAAGATCTGGAAAGGTTAAAAGCTAAAGCGATTGTTGAAATATTTGGTGGTTATGCTTCAGATCATAAGGGATGCCGAATCTACGACATACGAACCCGACAAATCTTGGAAACCATTCACGTCACATTCTATGAGCTGTCTGAACAAATGGCTTCTGTACACGTCAGTTCAGGACCCGCACTTAACCTTTGACACCTGGATCAATTTATTCAGGTTTTGTACTGTTTACCACTCCTGCATGTACCTCATGTACCTTCTACCGATAGGATTTGGAGATCTTGGCTAATCTAATGGTTGATGAATGTTTCGAGCCGCCAAGTGGTGATACACCGGTACCACCAGCCACTGCAGCTCATGATCCAAACGATCAAAATGGTCCATCTTGTTATACTTCAATGGCTCAAGACGCTCCATCAGCAAGTCATTCATCAACTTCATCATACATACAATCTCCTTCCGTACATCAAGGTACTGCAGTCGTCGATTCGTTTGAAGTAAATCCATCTGCTCCACCTGATGTTGCTCCGGTCTAAAACACATTTACTCCTGAATCTTCTTCTAAGGCTCCTTCTTCAGGAGATCTTAACACAAGCACATCAGTTTCCTACCCACAACCACCTGATCTTCACTATAATGGGAATTCTACTCAACCCGGTGTCCACTCGAAGGCATCTGGACACACTTGCCTTATGGTGCTTTTATAATTCCATACAATTTTATCGTCTCTAAGTATGGGAATTGGCACCATCTCCAGACTATACAATGATTACTGCTCTTAGATGGATCCTAAAGTGAAATCTGAACACAAGGCAAGGG
The DNA here is from genome assembly GCA_014162995.1 of Artemisia annua. Taxonomy (NCBI): domain Eukaryota; kingdom Viridiplantae; phylum Streptophyta; class Magnoliopsida; order Asterales; family Asteraceae; genus Artemisia; species Artemisia annua. The sequence goes on from LBNU01011300.1 coordinate 10,903, forward strand.
TTGCTGCTAAGGGTTATCATCAAAAGAAAGGCATTGATTTTGAGGAATCATTCACTCAGAGTGTTTCTATCAAGGTTATCAGAATGTTTCTCGCCAATGCTGCAAGTCGGGCAAATGGATTCTCTAGTAATGTGGTTTCACTTCGCAAGGACAGAGTTTCAGCTGACAGATTTCTTCACTAAGGGACTTCTTGGAGAACGGTTTCGATTCATTCTCCAGCAACTTGGTTTGGAGAGTCTCATGCCAATATCACTCATAAGTCTTCAGGAAGAGAATGAGGAGTAACGGATTCGCTTCAAATATCCTTTTATACAATATTTAAAACCCAGAAAAAGAAAATACAAAAATATAAAACCTATAAAACCCATAAAAATCTGAAAAATAGAAAATACCAACAATAGTTTGTTTCTAAGGCATGTCTTCTGACATCGATAACATTTACGATCCTAGAAATGTCATTCAATAATGACACGAGTTTTTAAATGAAGTTCGATCAGAAGTTCAAAATGTTTTCAAAACATGCCTTATATGGCTTGCAGTTATTTCAGACTGCAACCCGCGCTTAAATTATGGCTTGCAGTTATTTCAGACTGCAACCCGCGCTTAAAATTATGGCTTGCAGTTATTTCAGACTGCGACCCGCGCTTAAATTTATGGCTTGCAGTTACTTCAGACTGTAACCCGCGCTTAAATTATGGTTTGCTATTATTTCAGATACAACCCGGTTTTCAAAATCCGTGAAAAACACGTTACCATGTTTTCACTGTGTGCGGATTATCCGAGAGGTTGTACGCTTCAGTGCAACCTTTCTAATAAAAGAATAGAAGTCTTCTTTTCCCAAAATCTCTTTCTTCTAAAATTCTTCAAAAGAGATTTTGTGGTGTACAAGGNTTCAGACTGTAACCCGCGCTTAAATTATGGTTTGCTATTATTTCAGATACAACCCGGTTTTCAAAATCCGTGAAAAACACGTTACCATGTTTTCACTGTGTGCGGATTATCCGAGAGGTTGTACGCTTCAGTGCAACCTTTCTAATAAAAGAATAGAAGTCTTCTTTTCCCAAAATCTCTTTCTTCTAAAATTCTTCAAAAGAGATTTTGTGGTGTACAAGGTGGCCATCGGTCTTAAATTTTCTCGAATACATTACCGCTCACATTAATGACTATTAAACGTTAAAATTGAAAAACGGGTCATTAATTGAGGGGGAGCGTATTTGCTCAAAATTTCTGTACCTTTAAAAACTTTGTGCACCAGCAACAGTGAAAAACCGAAAAGTGTCTCATAATCAGTAAAAGTTTAAAATCTTATCACATTTCTCTCCAAAGCTTTTTCGAAAATCATTTAAATCAATTGGGATCACAAAATCTCAAAAGATTTGAAATTTTATGATCGGAGGAGAGAATGTGATTTAAATATGAAAACTGATTTAAAAAGTGATGTTTTATAACTTAAAAGAATGCTTTTGGACTTACGAGAACGCTCCCTTATGTGTAAAATGTTAAAGATTTTGGATTTTAATCAAAGCACATATTGAGGGGGATCAAGTGATTAAATGTGATGTTTTTGGACTTGAAAAGATGTTTTTGGACACAAAAGATCGCTCCCGAATGTGCTAAAAATTTTAAAGATTTTGGTTTATGTACAAAGCACATATTGAGGGGGAGCAAGTGATTAAAAAAATGATGAATAAATGATCTCGAATGAAAGCTCACCCGTATGTGCCAAAGTTTTAAAAACTTTCAAGATTGATTCAATCAATGTGCACATATTGAGGGGGAGCAAGTGGCTAACAGTCTTTCGCGTGTTTTTACAAAATCAAGAAGAAACCGTGAAATGATTATGACTCAGAATTTGACTCATGAATTGACGAAACATAAAAAGTCGTGAATCGAAAAGACTTGTCCTGGCCGGGTAATAATTTCAAGCTGGTCTAACCAGTGATGTAAACGTGTCTCGAAGAGGACTAGTCAAAGTAGAAAGTACCGTTTCGAGAAACTCTTTTTAGATGTATACTTTGACGGGTCTAACTTCCTTTTTAAGGAATGTTAACAACTTCAAGTTAGTTATTAGGGCTAGTTATCACCTAAAAGCTGATAATGGATCTCTTTAACTAAGCAACGTAAACGTGTCCCTCGGGTATATGTCTATTAAGAGCCGATCAATTCAAATAAGTGCAACTCACCCCGACATGTGCAAATTTCTTTCTTTACCTATGAGCACATGTTGAGGGGGAGCATTTGAAAAATGATAAAACTCTCAAAGTGTTAAAAAAATGTGTTTCTTAATCATAAACACTTTGAGAGAATTTTCAATGATTTGGTTATATGGAAATTGTGGAATAATACCAAAAGACCGACCAATTTAATTTAATGCATGGAGTTATAACTTATAAGGATGGTAAGGTTAGGTATATGTTCCCATGATCCACCAGAACCGGAGGGATCTTCCCAGGGACAATCCAATAGATAGATTAGAAGTCCTTAGGAATGATTGAAAAAAGGAGAAAAGTGAGAAAGGGAAGAGTGCCGACTGAGACTGAGCTAGGACTGGAACAAACCCAACAAGGTTCTAGTAATGAAGTCTCGGTAAGCACTGAAGGGGTTGAAGAATTAAAAAGAAATGAAATGAGAAAGGGTGAAAAGAAATAGCCCTCCAATTATTCAACCTTAGGGCAGAAACCGGGTTCAATTCATATGCTACTGATTGTTACCAAGGTAACATCGGTATTGAAGATAAAGACGTCATGGACCCAGTGACGCACTGCACTAAACCTCCCAGCCACTCAAGTTCTCTTAAAAGAGCTTGTTTCATTCTCACGGGGAACCGGTGTAAACTATCGACTAGTCTCTTAGAGCTAGTTGATATTGAAACAGGAGACCCCTCCCTAGTCTCCGAATAGCATAACCAAATGGGCACTTATCGAGTCTAGAGCCAAGAGATGCATCAAAAGATCTCATAGGAACACTTGATACTTCTACACTGGTTGTTCAACATTAAGGACACCAGATGTAATATCTTGAGTCCTACGCAGATCTTAGCAATCTGCCAAGAACACTTATGAGGGAATATACACATGTATTTCCCAATGATTGAGTGGAAACTCCTGCCAGGGTCAACATCAAACAGCCCTGACAGCAGGTCACTTCGATAATCTCTTGTGGATTACGCTTAGTGTGTACGGTGGTGTTCCAAAAGGTCTACAGTCGTGGGGTGATCTCCAGCGACTCACCTAATCGTTGGTGTACTTCGGTATGTCAGTGAAAGCCCTTTCGGGGGCATCCGATTAGGAACGGCCTTGGTAAGGATTAGAGAAAGTCTTCACACTATGCTGTTGACGATCTCGAAGTCCGAACTTGTAAGTGCCGGTGTAATACCTAAAATTTTCATCCTGAGAAAATTACCAAAATACCCTTGGATTTTAAAATTTTAATAAAACTATATAATTAAAATAATAACTACATAAATTAAATACAAGTTATATAAATAATTTTTATATTTTTAGCAAGGCCCAAGAAGTGATCTAATATAAATTATAAAGTCCAAAAAAAAAAAAGTGAAAAAGCCCAAAATTATTTACTAGGCCACGCCTAGAATTTTAACAACTAGAAAAGAAATAAAAACTTGTACAATATAATTCAAATAAGGGATAAGTCCAACTTAATTTTGGAAGGAAAATTTCAGAGGTTGGGATGGCATAAATCTCGGCTAATCAACATTATGAAATGCCACAATTAACTACAAATCATTCCCTTGTTTATTTTTATATACGGCAAGAACAAAACAACCAAAAACATAAAACCCTAATTCCCCCAACATACATATGATCCTAAATCAAACTTCTATAGGTGTTCCATTATTTTTCCTGGTGTTCTCTGGTCCTAAGCATCATCCCAAAAATATTGTTTTGATTTGTGAAGGCTTGCTTTGATCGTTTGTCAAAAATTATTACAAATACAAGGTAAAATTTGAACTCAGGCATACGAGCCATATAAAATTCTTCCAATATTTTTCTCATGTTCCTCACATCATACATGGTCTGTGAAAATTGATTTCAAGGTCGTGGTACTCGTCGCATGCTCGTGGGGATTTTTGTTGGTTCTTTTTGGCTCGCTAAAGGTTGGAAATTCGTCACCTTTGTTCCACACATTCTAAAATTACCACGGTATTTTTCCTATGTTACTTATATTATATAAGACTCAAATAAAATTATAAAAAAGAATCATGCACGTTCTATAACTTATTTGTGAATTAAAACCCTAATTATGCATGAAAACCCT
>LBNU01011301.1:9837-40036 GCA_014162995.1 Artemisia annua
TGGACGCAAAAAGAAACGCGCCCGTCCTAGAGTACAACTAGTGTTAGATTTTCCAGTCTGAACCTTTGTACATGTAGCAAAGGGATACGATACAACAGAACGGAGCAACTACAGCAACTAGCAGGATTTTTGACTACTAAGACATCATATAAGGAATAGATAAAGCAAAGAGACAGCGGAGAAGAGGCATCGAACGACTCGAAGAACAAGGCTTAAACAGATTAGGGGGCGGGAAAAGACGTCTTCTTCTCCACCTTTGTCGCAACAAAGAGGTCTTGGTTTTGTTGTATGATGTTGGATGCCAACAAAGGTTTTGTAACAAAGTTTCCTTTGTTTCTTTATCGCGTACAGGATCATACCAACACAAACCTGCAAGTCACCACTTCGTTTGGTGCCTTGTCGTTTGCAATTTCGACACAAGATAAGTCATATACTACTTTCTTGCGTCCCTAGTTATCTAGGCAACGTATCTCCGTTTATACGTCGCGTACTTTTCTATTTCTGAAACAAAGTTAAGCGTGTTTCTTTCTTCTTGTTTTGTTGTCGCGCTCCAATGATCACAACAAAACTCCCACCAATTCATTTGGTGTCCATGTTTGTTCCTTCAATCTTCGTTGGATTGAAGTCGTTGCTATCTTGCAACTACCATTGGTTCTGATCGTGCACTATCTTCCCAACATTCCTTGGTGTCTTTTCCCTTCTACCTTTTGAACTTTGAATCACTTCTTGCAATCTTGGAACCATCCGCTCTGATGCCATGTTAGATTTTCACAGGTCTGAACCTTTGATATGTCCAGGATCGATACAAGAACAAGATATACAAGAAGATGATTCATATATTATTCAATATAACAGTGGGTTATATTGTTACAAAGAGACACTACATAAAATGTTACATGTACTAAACTATATATAGGAGTCGAATGGGTATGACCCAAAAGACATGACTGTTCGAATGGTCATGAATGATGAGTGCTCAAACACTCATCATTTTTGGTCAATTCTGAATTGCAAAAACATCTGAAAACACGCAAAAACGCATCAAAATGCAGAAAATACCCAAGGATCGTGGTTTATGTGTCTCAAATGAAAAATGTTCAAAAACAAATAAAAAACGAACAAAGTTTGCATAATTAGCAGTTTCAGTCCCCCAACTTTCAAAGATTGGCAAAACTAGTCCCTAGAATTCAAAAACGTGGAATTTTATCATTCAAGGTCCCTGGAATATTTTAATTTATAAAAATAGGTCCTTGAATGCAAATTTGGAAAATTGGCAGTTTTGGTCCCTGAACTTTGGGAAATTTACAAATTGGTCCTTGGGAATTTTAAAGGTTTACATCATATGGCTAGAACCTAATGCTCGCATCCATAAAAAAAGAGTCAAGGGGTTGCTGTTTTGGCTAAAAATATTGCAAGGGTGGTTTGGCTAAAGCTTATGTCGTTTAAAATCATTTCGACGCTGCAGCGTGCTTGTATAAAGGAAATATAAAATTTGTAACTTTATCGTTTTGATGTGACTAGTTGGTCTAAGTGTTTTAACTTTTGGCTTATATGTTTTGGTCTATTTTTCTTGAGGTGTGCCTCTAGTTAGTGGTAAGCCCACTCTTTGTAATTATGTTTTATTAATATAATTTTTAGGGTCCTGTCCCCCCTTTTCTTTTCCAAAAAAAAATAAAAATATGGAGACTGGAAAACCAGGAACTTAAATACATTGCCACTTGAGCTAATGTCTATACTTCTGTAGATGGTCTCTATCAGGAGTAAGGCTTTGTCATAATTGAGGATATTGCTTTTGTCAAATCCAAAAGATGTGATAACTTTCAATTAACTTGCAGAAGGTACTCAGTATGTTCAATTTCATCACAAAGCATATGGTTTGCTTTAATGCAGGTTCCACTCTCATTTCCTATAAAGTTAATATTACTCCACTACTTGGGAGTGCACTAACCCTTTTTGTTTCTTTATGAAGGGCTTTTATTGTTTTTATCATTTAAATTATTAGTGAATTAGCCGCCGTGTAGAATTCATAGGCAGTGATTTTATTTTTTTGATTTAAATGTATCAAATTTCGGTACATAGTATACGGTTAAGTGTCCCTAGCCAATTATGTGGAATGTGGCATGTCGATATGACCGTTAAATAAGGAAGTGTTTTCTTTGGATGAACAGAAGTACATTTGTTACCTTGTACCCATTAGTTTCTAAAAGATCTTTACTTACTTGGCGCTCCCTTTAGAGTTCTTTTGATCAAACTTTTTTTTCCGGCCAATCTCTGTATCTTGTTCCTTTAGATTTAATTTCTTTAGACATGAGTATGGAAAGGTATATGATAATATACCCTTTTTTAGGTAATATGCCGTGATTAGTGGCTCAGTAAGTTAAACATGGTGCCTTCTCCTTTTGCAATTCATCTTTTTGCTGTGGGTGGTGTGGATTCCACACGCCTTTCAGTTATTTAATTCATCCTTTTCACCACCTGTGCTATACACGCGCCATTTCAATTTAAAATTGTGTCATTTAATATTCAATGGGTTGTGGTAGTCGCTGTTGATTCCACAGTTATTTTGTAATATACTTTGTGTCATTGATTAAGTTCTAATTTAATTTCTTTTTAACTGGGCAGCGAACAGGCAAAATACCCGGGGTCACCAAAATTAGCTAGTTGTTTTAGAGCTGGTTTTTGAAACTTGAAAATGTCAGATCACTGCAAATATCTAACAAAAAAAGTTTTCTTCTCTATTGTTTGAATGAACACCCACTCTACACAATTATTCTGTTTAAAAAAGAACATTCTCTATTGCAGGTGTCGAGCAGACTACTTATAGAGTTTCCAATTGAATGAACATGAATTCATCTATGGCAGGAGTTTAGCTAATTTAAATTTATATAGAACTTACATATGTCCAAAAAAATGGACACATACAACATACTACAAAGTAACATCAGTACCGTTTCGTATTGTAATGCCTTTCAGAAGATATATCAAGTGATATGATGTCCGTATATTAATCATTTATCTAATAGTATCAGCACTGTTTCTTATCACAAAGGCCGTCAACAAATCACCCAAGCAGCTAATTCTTTTGACCAATCAGGTTCATCGGTATGCAGATCATTTCCTTTCGTGTGAATTGCACTCTCCTTTCATACTTTTTTAGTCATCTTTCCGCTACTTGGTAATGCACACTCCTTTTATGTATATTTTTGAAGGGTATTCGATGTTTTTTTTTAAATTAAATATTGAGTGAATGATGGCAGTCGTGTGGATTCCACAAGCCAATTTTGATTATTTTGCGATGGTTTCTTTAAATATCATTATCACGAGCTTGTGGGTTTCACACTATATTGAACTTTGCAGATTTACACATTGATCATTCATATAAACAAATATATATAGACCCACACATACATACTATATATATGCTCTATCTACCTTCCATAAGCAACTCATCATTGCTCTTTGTCTGCATTTATCATTCTTTGGGATTTAAAAATAATATATCCTACTTTCACCATCATGGCTGCAAAAAATGATGTATGCATTCCTGTTTCTGAGGAAAACACCAAACACGCACAAGGAAGCATGTCTATTGAGGAGGACTTTGACTACTCACAAAGGGGACAGTGGCTGCGTGCTGCTGTTCTGGGAGCCACTGATGGTTTAGTTTCAGTTGCATCTTTGATGATGGGTATTGGAGCTGTTAAACAAGATGTTAGAGCCATGATTCTTACAGGCTTTGCTGGTTTAGTTGCTGGTGCGTGCAGTATGGCTATTGGAGAATTTGTTTCAGTTTACTCCCAACGAGATGTTGAGGTCGCTCAGATGAAGAGAGACAAGAAAATTGAGAAGGAAGCACTGCCAAATCCCATTCAGGCTGCTGCAGCATCAGCCATTGCATTTATGTTAGGGGCCATCTTACCCTTACTGGCTGCTGCTTTTATAGTGGACCATAAGGTTAGGCTTGGTGTGGTTGTAGCCACAGTGAGTTTGGCACTTGTTGTTTTTGGATGGATTGGAGCTTTTTTAGGGAAGACTCCGGTGGTTAAGTCATGTTTCCGAATTCTGACTGGAGGATGGCTTGCTATGGCCATTACTTTTGCACTGACCAAGTGGATAGGCTCTTCAGCATTATAGTTTTTGCTGCGACACGACTGTTGTCGAGATTAGGAGTTTGATTGTATTCCAATTCGCTCTTAGTAACTTACACTCATCCAATGGCTTCTCTTATGTAAATTAGAAAGATTAATCTTATGCCTCGCTACTTTAAATAAAATATATCTTCTTTACTACGGAGTATCTATTAATTTATCCTTGACCTCTGTTAGCTCACATTTAAATCTTTATATTTTGATTGTGCAATAGCAACTATGCTTTGGTATTGGATTAAAAAAATACTTGCTTTTATACTCGAGGAAGATTATCTAGCCAATTCCTATAATTATGAAAGCACAAGGATAGTAGCTATACGTAATGTGTTTTTGCACATGCTCGTTCTTTATTTTGGCCGAATATGTAATGAACTCAAATTATGGGATCAAACTTAAAAATAAGTAATGAGGCAGACCAAACGCAGAGGGATAAACAGTGGTGTTTTAGCAAAAATATATCAGCTTTGGTTAGCCACTTAATCCTGTGTAGGTACATATAAATAGATAAGCTATACCTCCATGTGAACTCATGTTTAAACTATACGTTTTAGTCGATTTTTCTTGGGGTGTGCCTCGAGTTTTTGGTAAGCCCATTCACTCTTTTGTAATTATGTTTTATTAATATAAGTTTTGGGGTAATGTCCCCTCTTTTGCCAAAAATCTCCATGCGTCTAAGCAAAATATCTTTTCATCTTTCAACTTTTCGATCTTCCCATTCATTCCCTGTGGGTTCTTCTTCATCCAGTTCTTTCCATTCTATCAATGAAGAGTCTTTACTTCACTCGACCCAAGCAATGCGCAAAGAGTCCCATGCCTTTCTTGGTCGGACCAAGCCAACTGGCGATTTCCGACAAGTCTTTCCTAATTTTTAGAGCAAGAAGCGAAACTACAAGAAAGCTTTCTTTATCTTTATGGATAACACATTCATTTTCAAATATAGTTGGGAGAAGGATATGGAGACTGAAAGACCAGGAACTTAAATAAATAGCCACACTTAAAAAAAAAAAAAAAAAAAGCCTATAGTGACGAGAATATAATGACGACTTGTATATTTCGTCACTAATTAGTGACGATATATACTTGTCGTCACTATTTATCGTCACTTGCATATATAGTCACGAAATTTTCGTCACTCATCTCGTCACGAAAAAGTTTTGTCACTAAGTTGACTATTGCAATTAATTCAATAATTTTCTTAGTGTAATCTTATTAATCAATACAAAATTGTATCACAATCAAATCAATAATAATTTATTTTTATAATTTTTCACTTTTTCAAGTTTTAAAAGAAAAAAAAAAGAATTCAAGTATTTGATAAACAATTAAAAAAAAAAGAGTCAAGTTTAAAAAAAATTACGGAGTATGTAACTTTTTGGGGCAAATTCAAGTTTTAAAAATTCAAGTATTTGATCTAAAAACACGATGTGGGGCAAATTCACTTTTTTAACCCGAATAAAACACGCGGATCTAAAACCCGACCCGAAATAACTTTATGGAGTATGTAACTTACGTTGTGTTCTCGAGTTATTTTATTAAAGAAAAGGAAAGGAAAGTGAAAAGGTTTACTCTCACATTGTATTCTTGAGTTTTATCATTAAAGAAAGGGGAAGTAAAGTTAGTGTTATTTGGGGGAATTTGGAAGGAAAGTGTTTCCGCCCAAAAGTGGGAGGAAAGTGTTTACTTCCAGTTTACTTCTCTTTTCTTTAATGAAATAACGAAAACACACCGTTAAGATTTGGGGCAAATTCACTTTATTTCAAATTCAATACAGTGTAGCTTTTCACCATAACTATGTACCTTTTTAATTAAGCTTTTTCAACTTCAATTCATTCATATCCCCAACTGCAATTCGTTCATCAGGTTACTGTTATTAAACTCACGGTTCATAAGCTGCAAGTGTTACTGTTCATATGCTCACGGTTCATATCATATTGCGGTAAGTGTTAGGGTTACGGTTGTTCATCCAGAGGTCAGTATGCTCTTCATTTGATTGCTGTAAGTGTTAGGGTTACTGTTTCACTATTTGATGAAATTATTGATTATGAGTTTTGGTTATATGATTTGATGAAATTATTGATTATGAGTTTAGCTGAGTTTTTGTTATGAAATTATTGATTGCTGGTTTGAGTTTAGAATGTGTAGGTTTAGCGGTTTAGTTGCTCCGAATATAAGATATTTAAGCATTGCATGCCAAGATAAAATGTCTAGCAAAATTAATAAAATGACTCGGTACCTTTCTTGTTGAAAATCAATAACTGTGATGTTTTGGCATTAGTATGAATCAAGTAATTTCTTGTTATTGACTAAACAAATGTCTTTTGCATATATAAATACCCATATGTACAATTGTAGGTACCACATTATCGGGATATAGGATTTTGGAAAGTGACGAAGTATTTCGTCACTATTGGACATTAGGTTCACCCAAAATATGACGCCTTTCTTTCGTCACTAATCCAGCAAATAGTGACGACTTTAGCCACTGTAGTGGTGATATTAAGTGATGAAATGGGTTGTCACACACCCATAAGTAACGACTTAAGTTCGTCACTAATTTAGTGTCAAATATCATTTTCGTCACTATTAACTTAGTGACGGAGCTATAGTGACGACAAGTAACGACCTTGATTTTCGTGACTAATCCGGTTTAGTGACGATTTTTCCACCTTTAGTGACGATTTTGCTGTCGTCACTATAGCCCTTTTTTTCTTGTAGCGCCACTTGAGCTAATGTCGATACTTCAGTAGATGGTCTCTTCTAGGAGTAAGGCTTTGTCATAATGGAGGATAAGTATTGCTTTTGTCAAAATTTAAAAGATATAATAACTTTTGATTTACTTGCAGAGAGTACGTATTGGTACAACTACTTATGAGGGAAGGCGGCCACCATATCAGACAAGGAACCTACTCTTACTATTCCATTTCATTGCAATACATATGGTTTGCTTTAATGCAGGTTCCACTCTCCTTGGCTATAAAGTTACTATTACTCCACTTCTTGGGAGTGCACTCTCCCTTTTTGTTTCTTTATGAAGGGCTTTTATTGATCGAACGTCGGCTAATCTCTGTTTTCTTGTTCCCTTAGATTTAATTTCTTTAGACATGAGTATGGAAAATTATATGATAATATACCCTTTTTAGGTAGAATGCCGTGATTAGTGGAATAGTGGCTCAATAAGTTAAACATGGTGGCCTTCTCCTTTTGCAATTCATCTTTTTGCTGTGGGTGGTGACTGGTGTGGCTTCCACACGCCTTTCAGTTATTTAATTCATCCTTTTCACCACTTGTGCTATACACGCGCCATTTCAATTTAATATTATGTCATTTAATATTCAATGGGTTGTGGTAGTCGTTGTTCATTGTCATTGATTAATCAAATTTTAGCACTGCACATCTTTCATTTTCAGTAAACACTCTACACAATTATTCTGCTTAAAAAAGAATATTCTCTGTTGCAGGTGTCGAGCAGAAAACTTATAGAGTTTCCAGTAGAATGAACATGAATTCATCTGAGATGAATGCGGTCATTACAAATTAAACTATTAAAACAAAGGACATGAAAAAGAACCAAGAATATGGAAGGAGCTTAGCTAATTTAGCTTTATATATATACAACTATGTCCCAAAAATGGACACATACAACATACTACAAAGTAACATCAATGCGTTTCGTATCGTAATGCCTTTCAGAAGATCAAGTGATATGATGCCCGATATCTATAATTTATCTAATAGTATCAGCGCCGTTTCTTATCGCAAAGGCCGCCAACAAATCACCCAAGCAGCTAACTCTTTCACCAATCAGGTTCATTGGTATGCAGATCGTTTCCTTTCGTGTGTATTCCACTCTCCTTTCATACTTTTTTAGTTATCTTTCCACCACTTGGGAATGCACACTCCTTTTATGTATATTTTTGAAGGGCATTCGATGCTTTTCTATTAAATATTGATTGAATGATGGCAGTGGTGTGGATTCCACAAGCCAATGTTGATTATTTTGTGATGCTTTCTTTAAAAATCATTATCACAATAATTGTGGGTTTCACACTATATGGAACTTTGCAGATTTACACATTGATCATTCATATAAACAATTATATAGACCCACACATACATACTATATATATGCTCTATTATGGACTCTATCTTCCATAAGCAACTCATCATTGATCTTTGTCTGCATTTATCATTCTTTGTGATTGAAAATTAATATATCCTACTTTCACCATCATGTCTGCAACAAATGATGTATGCATTCCTGTTTCTGACGAAAACACCAAACACGCACAAGGAAGCATATCTATTGAGGAGGACTTTGACTACTCACAAAGGGGACAGTGGCTGCGTGCTGCTGTTCTGGGAGCCACTGATGGTTTAGTTTCAGTTGCATCTTTGATGATGGGTATTGGAGCTGTTAAACAAGATGTTAAAGCCATGATTCTTACAGGCTTTGCTGGTTTAGTTGCTGGTGCATGCAGTATGGCTATTGGTGAATTTGTTTCAGTTTACTCCCAACGAGATGTTGAGGTCGCTCAGATGAAGAGAGAAAACAAAATTGAGAAGGAAGCACTGCCAAATCCCATTCAGGCTGCTGCAGCATCAGCCATTGCATTTATGTTAGGGGCCATATTACCCTTACTGGCTGCTGCGTTTATAGTGGACCATAAGGTCAGGCTTGGTGTGGTTGTAGTCACAGTGAGTTTGGCACTTGTTGTTTTTGGATGGATTGGAGCTTTTTTAGGGAGGACTCCGGTGGTTAAGTCATGTTTCCGAATTCTGACCGGAGGATGGCTTGCTATGGCCATTACTTTTGCACTGACCAAGTGGATAGGCTCTTCGGCATTATAGCTTTTGCTGCGACACGACTGTTGTCGAGATTAGGAGTTTGATTGTATTCCAGTTCGCTCTTAGTAACTTCCACTCATCCAATGGCTTCTCTTATGTAAATTAGATACATTAATCTCATGCCTCGCTCCTTTAAATAAAACATATCTTCTTTATTGTCTATTAATTTATCCTTGAGTCCTTGACCTCTGTTAGCTCAGATTTAAATCCCTATTTACATGGAATCCTGGTTCAAGATATGTAAAATTATTTTGATAGTGCAATAGCAACTATGCTTTGGTATTAGATTCAAAAATACTCGCTTTTATACTCGAGGTAGTTTATCAATCCAATTCCTATAATTATGAAAACACAAAGATAGCATGTAGACTACTAAGCTATACGTAGATGTTTGATGTGGACTAAAGCGAGATAAACACAAATTGAACCTGTTAACAATTTCTTCTAATTATTGTTGATTCAACGAATACCGATAATCAGGGTGATTATCTACTCAATTACACGTTTTGAGAAATGAGAGAAAATTGAAATTTCATATGTTTTGGAACTGATTGACCAGCAAATGCAACTCTTAAATAGATCAGAAATTCGAAATGGGCCAAAAACGACAAACGGGCCGAGAACTAACCCATAAACTAGGTCCAACAAACTGGGGAAAAAAAACATAAAAATGCAAATAACTCATAAAATAGAGCGATTTCAGGTCCGAAAGTTCAATACACCATCGTAGGCCATTTACCACGGCATTCTCCTTGTTGAAAGCTTCGATTTAACTGGTCACGATCGTGAAACGGAGCCCCATAACCCAAGTTATGCTAATTTTAGTGAAGCCCCTTTTCTCATATGATCTTGGGCTTCCAGAAACAAAAGGGCCAGTTCCTCTACACTTGGGCCTGCATCACTGTTTTTGAACATGCTCTTTCTTTTGGTCGAATATGTAATTTACTCAAGTTATGGGATCAAAATTGAAAATAAGTATATGAGGCAGGCCAAACACAGCGGGATAAGCTATGGTGTTTTAGCAAAAATATATCGACTTTGGTTAGCCACTTAATCCTATGTAGGTACGTATAAATAGATTAGCTATAAATTTATTTGAATGATTTAGAGATCAAATTGGGGAAAAAGTAGTATGATGTTACGTGTGAAAGAAAAGGAAAACCGTGTATCTAAAAGTGGGAAGGATACTAGAAGGCACTTTCTAGACTTTTTAGGATTGTGGATCCCCCTCCCCCTACACACACACATATTACTACCGGCTATGTCCTTACTTAGATTCATGTGTGTTTGCAAACAATGGCAATGCATCATTTCTATACACGAATTTCACATAATGCGTAACAAATCCGTAACCCACCAAAAACTTATGTTATTTGATTCTAAATCAAATATTGTTCGTACCCTTAATTGTTTCTAGCAACTTTGGATGGACCGGTATGTGTAGCCTTCCCAAAAACTTGTGAATTAGCGTTTTGGAATCCAGTGCCTGCCTACAGAAAGTTGTCTAACCCAAGTAGTCCTCTTTGTTTAAACCATAACCTCTTCGTTCATACGTTGATTCTACTTATGATTACAAGCTTATGTGTTAGTGATTTTTGTGTCATCAAGCATTTTGTGTAATTTGAATTATCTGAAACCAAAGTGATTTCAAGTTAAGTTCAAATACAAGTATGGAGGTGCGGAGTGCACACTTGTATAAACTAATTAACTTGATTTTCGATACGATGAATGACTAAGTTGTGATAGAAAATTCATCACTAGGATATAGACCAGATAATGTCTTTGTATGCCAAAATCTAATTGTATATATTAGTATGATGGGTCAAAATGAAGGCCTGCAATGGGTCAAGGTTTGGGCCACCAAACAGGTGTTTATTGGCGGTTAACATAAGTTAGTTATAAAGTAGTTATAGTTAAGTTAGTTATGTGACGGTTAGTGCCTAAAGGACACAATGGTTCATGGAACTGCCATGTCATTTCACTATGTATAAATAGGAAGTCATATGTATCTGTAAACAATATCCATTCAGTACAATAATATCTATTGTTTTATATTACTCAATTGCTTACGTTGTTTCATTCACAAACACACAATTGTGAACTATAAACATGTTATGAATAAGAATTGGCTTCAATATGAACCTGTGCAACATAGGATGTTGCAAACATTCAATGGACTGTTGTGAACAATAACATAAAATGTATCGCTATTAAGTGTCGGTGAAATCTTGGTTACTTGAACAAAAAGGTGTGATCATTCATGAATGGGTGTGACTTTTAACCAAAAATTACTTTGTTTATAATATATAAACATCATTTTGATCTTTCATTAAAACTATAAACAATCATAACAGTACATACAATATTCTCCATATTTTTGGGTAATCGCCTTTACCCAAAAAATATTTTTGCTCTCCTTCTTGTGCCTAAAATTAGAATGTATTCTTGTCTTATCCCATATATGAATTTCTTGTAACCCTAGGCATCAAATAGGGTCGAAATATTGTATTCGGATAGTGGACTATACACGATTCAAGAATTATCCATTTTGATTATCAAGATCCTAATAGCAACATTATGTATATGGATGAATGGTGACTTTGATTGTGACAACTGGTAAAATTGAGAACCGGATTTAAAATGCCGTATTATAAATAAAATGAATCGTTAATATTATTGAAACGGTTTTTCAGAAATTACGAGAATTGGTAATTGATTATGTGGAATGTGATGTGTATCGTTGATTATTTGTGTGGAATAGTATGTCGTTAGACCATTCCTGTTGCGTTAAGTTAGGCACTACTTCGACTATGGCACTAGAAATCCTAATGAAACGCGTATTTGATAAGTAATGGTTACGAATATTTCATGTACAAGTCCTAGACGTTATATTTAGTTTTCGTGAGCCGTGAATGATGAAACGTTTTGAAATAATTTTATTTACTCAACGAATTATTTTAACATTTCGAAGAATTATTTTATAAGCGAGCGGTGAACAGTTAAAATGATTTTGTGTGGCGACCGACATTCTTGTAAACTTTATAAATAAATGTTTCGGGAGAGATTAAGAAAAATATTTGTTTAGGGTCTTTGACTTCCACTATTTTATAAAAACTAAACAATTGAGGGATCAAACTTGCAACAAACCTAAACTAACAAAACTATAACCCTAAACCTAATTTTTATTTTCATTCCATCATCTTCATCATCACCTCTCTCTCTCTCTCTCTCTCTCTGTTCACGCCGCCGGCCACCACACCCATGGCACACCGCCGCCGTCATCACCATACAACCACCATCATTTTACTCAAAATCACTTCCTCTTTCACCTAGTACTATTCACGCGCTCCAAAAACGACCCCAAACCCCTTGTTTCACCATCACCGCCGCCCTACACCTTCACCATCGTCATATTTTGGTTTCTACTTTATAGATCTACAAAAGAAAAGGTAAGAAAATGCGTTTTACGCATGGGTTAACTTTCATACGAGTCAAACCCGAGTGTTTCCTTAATTTTGGGTATAAAAGATTGATGGGTTTAATGATTTTTCACACCTTGGTTACNGTCATCACCACACAACCACCATCATTTTACTCAAAATCACTTCCTCTTTCACCTAGTACTATTCACGCGCTCCAAAAACGACCCCAAACCCCTTGTTTCACCATCACCGCCGCCCTACACCTTCACCATCGTCATATTTTGGTTTTTACTTTATAGATCTACAAAAGAAAAGGTAAGAAAATGCGTTTTACGCATGGGTTAACTTTCATACGAGTCAAACCCGAGTGTTTCTTTAATTTTGGGTATAAAATATTGATGGATTTAATGATTTTTCACACCTTGGTCACGTTTGGTATCATTTGTGGGTGTTTGGATTTGGCTTCGATGTGGTTTGTGGTGAAATCGTGGGTCAAACCCACGAGTTTGATGTTTTTATTGTTTTTTTGAGTATTTGATATTGATTTGAGATTCTATGGATTGAATTACTTGGGTTTCTTGATGTTCTTTCTTGTTTTGGGTGCTAGCCGAGACCCTTAGAGGTTTTTGGCTCATTTTGTGTGGCTCGGCCTAGCCAAGAAAGCCCAAGCCGAGACCCTTTGGTCTCGGCATATGTGATTGTGGCTCGAATGGATTGAGCCGAGCCCTTTGGTCTCGGTAATATATTTGGTGCTTAAATGGTTACGTGTGTTCTCGTTTAAGTTATTATAGCCTAATATTTGATGTTGCCACTAAATGTTATTGTTGTTAAATTGTTGAAACATTATTAGTTGTTAAGTGTTGACGAATTAAAATAATGTTAGATATATATATATATATGAGTTGGTTGATGACATATATATGGGACTAGGATATAAGAGGTTTGTCTATAAGTGTTTATATGAATAAATGTTATAATGTGGTATATTGACTATATGACTTAGTTGTGAAATAAATGGTTATGTGCATATATTTATATTGTGACTAACGTTTGTTGTGAATGTGATATTGAGAAATGGAGTGCTTGGTTGTGATATACCGGAGTTATAAGGATGAGAACTTTTAGAATGACGGAGATAGGTTAGTACGAGAGCCCTAGACGGCCTTGCATTGTTGTAGTTTGTGAAGTGTGAATTGGATATCGGGATATATTGGATTGATTATATTATGGTGATATATTATTTGAGACTTTGTGCACGTTGAGGTCGCCTTGACTCTCTAGTCTTGGTTGGCTTCAACAATGCCGTTACATGGACTTTGCACTTTGCTTGATTTTGTGGACCGGGAAGTAAAGACTCGGACACGTGGACTCGAATAGATAATAACTTACTAAAAATCAATCTTCACGACAAACTTATTATATATAAGTCTAGGTATATATGTATACCTACGTACGTATATACATTCATTCACTTATATAATAGATAAGTAATGTGATAAATAATAACGTTAACGATAACTATTAACTATTAAGTTAGATTAATACTTATCGGAAATATTGTTATGTATATATAACAAGTCGGTTTACGAAATTAAAATGGAAGTTGTTTTGGAAATAAAAGCAAAAGAACCTTTCAAAAACAAGTGTTTACTTGACGTGAGTTATTAGATATTCGAGTGCACATGAAGCTAGGATATAAGTATAGTATTTATTACACCTCAATTG
This sequence comes from Artemisia annua, assembly GCA_014162995.1. Classification (NCBI taxonomy): domain Eukaryota; kingdom Viridiplantae; phylum Streptophyta; class Magnoliopsida; order Asterales; family Asteraceae; genus Artemisia; species Artemisia annua. Next base: position 23,978 of record LBNU01011301.1, read on the forward strand.
CTAGTAAGTTTCGGATCGGTTTAACATTAATAGATCACCGTGATACGATTATTGGATTTGTTGGATCGACAAGCCAATAGGAGTCCAATAAAAGTGCTAGATGATAATATTAATGAGAAATGTATCCTACGACTATCTTAGGCGATATAACTTTGGAATCGATAAGTAAACGGAAAAATGGTCAAACTTATCAAGTTGACAACTTGATAAGAGACCGACCCTTCGTACGGAAACTTATCGACTCTTGAGGTCATATCCTTTTACCTTAGCTTTTGACATGAAACTTGACTTGTATGACGTTACATGATTGGTGAACTACTTGACTTGATTGATATGATATGCTCTTATGTGCTACTTGACTTGTACGTATGTGAACTTACTTGATGTGCTAGTTTGGCGTGAGTTCACTTGAGTCGAGACTTTTTCTCTAACGCACACTCACACACACGACGATACCAAACGATACCAAACACTAACAAATGATTTCCCAAGATTATTTTGGAAAGTAAAATGGAATTGGAATACATTTGGGAATAGAAATACTATTTGGAAATATATGTCCTAAAACAAGTCTATATTATTAGGTAGTGTCGAGTCCGTAGTTGCCGTCACTTGCTAGCTGCAATCCTGCCTTGCTTCTGTTGATTTTCTGTGTCGAGCTGACTTAGTTGATGTAGAGTTAAACTACCTTCGAGCTGTTTATGGTGCTTTTCTAATTGGATTGCTATGCTAGCCTGCTTATGTTATAATTGTGATTGTGCTTCGCTGGACTGAGGTGAGTTTCATAGCTCCACTTTTACTCGCATTTTAATTGTTTTCTAAACTTGGGGGACAAAGCATGCAACTAGTTTTCTTGGACCTGCTACTATTTTGTTTTGCTATTGTGTTGGCTAGTTTAGCTTAGACGGAAGTAGATGTTGACCTAGAGCTAGGGCACTTTGACCCTAGTTTGGAATAGACCCTACTACGGCCTAGATCCTGGGCAGTAACGGGTGGTTCCTTACTGTGATTGTGCGACCTGGCTAGTGACCATTGAGGGGCCCACTCACTATGACCATTCATCTTTCCTAAGATGATAAACTATTGATTGTGATTGTGATTGTGATTGAGATTGTGATGATGTTGGATTGTGATGTCTATGCCTGCTCTAGTCACACATAGCGCTAAACTCTTCGGGTCCCGTATTGTTTTAACTTTAAACCTATGAACTCACCAGCGAAAGCTGGCCTTTTTAAGTATGTCTTTCTCAGGTATCTAAGATGTTAGCATGACTTACTTACATTTGGAGGCTTGGCAATTGGTGTGTCTGAAGGATCGACAAGAACTCTGATTTTACTATAAGGACCTATCTTTTATTCATTTATGGGCTTTCCTCTACTAGATTGATGAATGCAAACTTTGTAACCAAATGATGGATTCCTTTTGCATTCAAATACATGCTATCTCGTTATCTATACTTGTGATGTCTACCCATTGTAGTAGCACCCTGAAAACTTGTTAAGTCTTCCGCTGTATGAATTTTGGGGGTGTTACAGATTGGTATCAGAGCCAAGGTTATAGAGAACTAGGTAAATTTTCAAAACCTAAACTATAACCATTTTCATAAAACTCTTTTCATAAAAATCGATCCTCGACCGACGCCTGCCAGCTGCCAAGCCAAAGTCTTTCCCTTAAGATAAGTTTTGAACGCTATGAGAATATGAAATGATTATTTTGGGATAGATGCGAGAACTTAAGTATGCGATTTGAACATTTCACTATGATTGTTGGACTTGAGATTATATAAGTATATGATGCGATTATGTTTTGGGGAATTAGACATGAAACATAGTGATGCGTTAGACTTCACTATATATTAAGCGGTATTGCTTGATTGATGGATAAGTGATGAGATGATTTGGAAATCATTGGAAGCCTCGATTTTAAGATCGAATGGCATATTGAGAATTATGCGAGCTTGATTAAGCATGATTAGAGCAATGGGGGATGCATTGACTTCTTGATTTGGATATAGTTGAGAATTATATGATAATTGATTTGAACTTATGTTTAGACCTATGCGCCTTTGAGCGTGTCTCGATTTATGTGATAATTGTTTTGATGATATATTGGGTATTATGTGGTATTAGAATTGAGATTATGTTTGATTGATGAGATATGTGGCATATTGATTTGGAAGATTTTGTTATTGTTTGAGTTACGGGTTGGTTTAACGTTAATAAACCAGACCGCAATAGTTATCGGACTTCGTGGGTTGACGAACCAATAGGGCCGATAAGTGCGTCGGAGGAAATTTATTAGCGTATGACCCACCCTTATGACTCGTAAATGGTGTGTGATACCCCGAATACGATAATTATATACTACCGTTGTCATAGACTGTATCTCCTCCCTATCCAGCCCTCACTAATCGATTCTAGAGCGGTAACATACCCATATGTTCCGTCATATTCGTTATCAGTTAATGTTGAGATCGGACATTTGTCCTATTGTTCAGAAATGCCATCTAGCATCATCTGAGAAACCACCTTAAAACTATTGTGTTAAGAGTACGAATAGTTGTGGATTTGATTGTTGCGAACCCCGAATCGAATAATTCTTGGTTAGATATCCTAGCTTTTAGCTACCAATGCTGCTTTTATTCACCGTTGATGAAACTCGGAAGATCTTGTATCGACACGATAATGATGGATGCTCATACCAATGCCGCGCGGGCACATCTAGTCGATGCTATTCACAAAGGTCGTTGTGGTCAGCCTTAGTCATTCCAAGCTAAACTACGAACAACCTGGTCCCACCAAGACGTGTTGCGGTGAGTCGAGCACTATAGATCAGTTAGTGACCCAACGAGTGGTAGAGATACTAACTGAGGGAAGTCACTCAAACCCTTCTGCCAGAACTTCATGACCCGCAAACGACGCCTGTAAGGGAGCGTATGAGGGGTTATGGAGTCGCATTGCAATTGAATTGGAGAGATCGAGGAGGTTGTTGGTCTGATGCGTTGAGGAGGAAGGAAATCCAAGGCGAAGGAGGCCCTGTGATGAGACAAAAAGTGTACCCGTTTTAAGGGGTCATTTAAGCCCTAATTCGAGTAAATGTGATCAAATATTGCCCTAAATCGTTCCTTTTGTCATTTTAGGTACTTTTGAGAAGAATTCTGGAAAACATGCATATTTGGACGTTTTTGGAGCATAAAAGTGAAGAAAACGACAAAGTCTCAAAAGAAGCTGGAAATCCTACCTGACGGCGTCAGAGTCACAAGGTGACGCCGTCAGCCAACGTTGACAAAGGAGTGAAATCAGATTACACTAGACGCCCTATGAAGAAAACAAGATGTTTACACCTGACGGCGTCAGGTGTTAGAGAAAGTAGGCCGTCAGGTGTTAACTTAAAGAGTGACGGCCCAGAGCAAAATAAAGAGTGACGGCGTCAGAAGTAAATCTAGGCCATCCGAGAACCCTAATGACGGCGAGCTGACGGCGTCAGAACCCATAACCTGACGCCGTCAGAATGTAAAATCTATATATACTTTTCTATTTTTCATTCATTAGTGTGGAACTTTTGGTACAAGTTTGGGAAAAACCCTAAAGACGAATTTGGCTGTATTTTCAAGGGTTTTTCACCCTTGAATCCTTCATGTTCAATTAAAGATAAGTCCTCACTTAAATTAATCAATATGTCTATGTGTTGGTTAATTATATCTTATGCTTGTCTTTCAATTAACATGCTAGGCTAGATTTTTCTTGTGTTTGCTTAGATCTAATGAAACCTAACTATTAATTATTGGTTGATTGGTGTGTTATTACTTTGTTGGGATGAATGTTTCATCAATGTTAGGCTTAAGAAAACTGGCAATACTCCTATATGGTAACATGCTTGAACGTCTTAAGAAATATGTAACTAAGGCATACTAGGTTATTAAGGTAGTATTTAACGCATGAGCCACTGTTTACAATCCCTGTGATTATGTGTACGCATAGTTGTAGGAGGAGATAAGAGCTCATAGAATTGGCGAGATATGTATGCCACCCCATGAATTGTTAAGGAATACACCCGTCATCCACGCAAGTAATACATACACCAATTAATAGGTAAAAGATAGTTAGGGAGTAAGGAAGTCTAAGTAAACACATTTGTCTCCATATAAGTTTTCACAACCACAATAGTTTAGTTATTTTATTTTTCTTGCAATTGTAGCTTTTGGGTTAGTTGACTAGCAACTAATTCCGCCCACTCCTCCAATACCCGAGATTTTACTTGCTTTCCATAAAATACAAAAATACAAAAATAATCTTCCTTCACCTTTAGACCTTTTAGAGTAGCTTTTCTATCCTAACGAACACTATTCCCTGTGAGAGAACGATCAATCCCCCGTACTTACCACTACACTATACTACACCGACCAGGTACACTGCCTGGTGGGATTGCAAGCTTCTCAAGATCCCTTGAGAGGTAAAACCTGTTGCGTGGTCGCAATCCCACGTCCATCAAGTTTTTGGCGCCGCTGCCGGGGAATAGTTATTGTTTAGGTAGATTTTTTTTTATTTTATTAGGTCTACTCACTAGATTCCTTTCTAGTGAGATTTTTATTTTATTTTTCTAGGATTTCTTTAGTCTATCTACTTTCTTCGTGTTTTTGTTCGTAACCATTACCATCCGCCAACATGGAAGGTGGTAACATCCTCGATCCCAACAACCCACCTCAACCAAACCACCAACCACAACCGAACCAACCTCCTAGAGCCCGCACCTTAGGAGAGTATTCCCGACCTAGCCACCATGGTTATCGCAACACCATTGAGCTCACTCAAGGAGCCAATGTCACTCCCTTGTGATCCGATACTATCCGGTTGGTGCAAAGCGGATGCGCATTCCATGGACTTCGTTCCGAAGATCCAAATCAACATCTCAAGGATTTCCTCAAAATCGTAGATTCTATAGACCTTGATGTTGCCACTCGAGAGACTACCCGATTACGTCTCTTCCAATTCTCTCTGAGAGACCATGCTAATCAGTGGCTAGAGCATCTACCCGCAGGATCTATCACCTGTTGGGATGATCTCACAACTCGCTTCTTAGCTCAATTTTTCCCACCGGGGAGAACTACCAAGCTAAGGAATGATATCTTGGCATTCCAACAATGTCAAAGCGAAACCCTCTACGAGGCATGGACTCGATTCAAGGACTTACTCCAAAAAGTCCCTCACCATGGCATAGACCTTTGGCTCCAAGTCCAAATCTTCTATGACCACATCAATCTCCACACGAGGCAAACCATTGACCAAGCGGCCGGTGGCAAGCTACGTGATCTAAGTGCGGAACAATCATGGGATCTCCTAGAAGATCTTGCTCTATATGACAACGAAAGTTGGAATGATCCCCGTGATTTGAATAAAACGGTCAAGGCAATATCTTTGCCTTCGAATAATTCAAGCACTTCCGACCGTAGGATCATAGAACTTGAAGACCAAGTCAAGTTTCTCATGAAATCCTACGAAGCTCCTAAACCTTCAAGCCAAGTGAACAAAATCACTTCTTCGTGCGAATTATGTAGTGGTCCCCACGACACTCGTGATTGCATGGAACTCCCCAAACAAGCTTTTACGGACTATGCATCCTCGCGTACCGACGGAGCGGGAGACAAGTGGTACACTTTCAAACCCGAGCCAAACCCTTGCGGTGATTCTTTCAACCCCTTATGGAAAAATCACCCAAACCTTAGGTGGAAGTCAAACCAAAACATGCCCCAAAACAATTCTTCCAACCCACCTAATCGTTTTCAACCCAATGGTCCTTCCTCAAACCGTACCTTCAACAATAATCCTTCCAACAACTATGGTAGTACCAATAACTTTGAAGGATTGATGTCCAATTTTATGGCATCTCAAGAAGCTCGTATAGCTAAATTCACATCCGAATTTAATCAACAACAAGTAGAGATAACCAATAAAATTGACAACTTGTTGAAGGCCCTTACCAACCAAGTGCTATCACCTCCACATAAGGACGCTAGGACCACTAATAGCGGAACCCAAATTCAGGACCCTTCTTCATCCAAACATGTCCACTTCGTCAACGTTGTCACTATTAGACCAATTGATAGGAGTGAGGAAAATAATGAACCTAGGGATGAAGTTAAGGAAGTCGAGGTAGATAAGGAAAGTAGGGTAAGCAAGATTCAAGAAGTATATGATGGAGAAGACTACTTCAATAAGTTACCAACTAGAGAAGAACAGGCATACCATAAGGATTTATTCGATGACTCCGAGACACCATACTTCCTAGGTAACCCGATTATCAAAACAGGCGACCCTTCTAATCTCAACATACCATGCAACATAGGACATTTGCAGGTGTGGAAAGCTTACATCGACCCTAGATCTCCCATAAACATCGACCCTATATATATTTTCCTATTTTTCATTCATTAGTGTGGAACTTTTGGTACAAGTTTGGGAAAAACCCTAAAGACGATTTTAGCTGTAATTTCAAGGGTTTTTCACCCTTGAAACCTTCATGTTCAATTAAAGATAAGTCCTCACTTAAATTAATCAATATGTCTATGTGTTGGTTAATTATATCTTATGCTTGTCTTTCAATTAGCATGCTAGACTAGATTTTTCTTGTGTTTGCTTAGATCTAATGAAACCTAACTATTAATTATTGGTTGATTGGTGTGTTATTACTTTATTGGGATGAATGTTTCATCAATGTTAGGCTTAAGAAAACTGGCAATACTCCTATATGGTAACATGCTTGAACGTCTTAAGAAATATGTAACTAAGGCATACTAGGTTATTAAGGTAGTATTTAACGCATGAGCCACTGTTTACAATCCCTGTGATTATGTGTACGCATAGTTGTAGGAGGAGATAAGAGCTCATAGAATTGGCGAGATATGTATGCCACCCCATGAATTGTTAAGGAATACACCCGTCATCCACGCAAGTAATACATACACCAATTAACCGGTAAAAGATAGTTAGGGAGTAAGGAAGTCTAAGTAAACACATTTGTCTCCATATAAGTTTTCACAACCACAATAGTTTAGTTATTTTATTTTTCTTGCAATTGTAGTTTTTGGGTTAGTTGACTAGCAACTAATTCCGCCCACTCCTCCAATACCCGAGATTTTACTTGCTTTCCATAAAATACAAAAATAATCTTCCTTCACCTTTAGACCTTTTAGAGTAGCTTTTCTATCCTAACGAACACTATTCCCTGTGAGAGAACGATCAATCCCCCGTACTTACCACTACACTATACTACACCGACCAGGTACACTGCCTGGTGGGATTGCAAGCTTCTCAAGATCCTTGCGAGAGGTAAAAGCCTGTTTGCCAGTGGTCGCAATCCCCACGTCCTTTAGTCACCGTTGATCGAGGCTCGAGTAGGAGCACGAGGTGACCGTATTCTATGGGGTTTTTTTTGTTGGGAAAGGAGAACCTTTAGGGGGCGGCTGATTTGGTTTAGAAACTACTCATTTGTGGTGAAGAAGTGAGAATGATGTTGAGGATTCGAAGTACGGAATCATGAGGCGAGAGGCATCGACATGCCAAGCTAGGCCTGTAATTTCCAGGAGCTGTCACTACGGTGACTTGAGATAGCTCATACCGAAGCGCATAAGATAGAGCCCTACATGGATGATGTTATCGCTGAGATAGCGAAAAACAAGAGGAAATGGGAAGAATTCGTAAAAGGTGAGAGAAAACTAGACGAACGACAAGAAGTCGTTGAGGCTTATGCTATCAAAGCTGGAGAAAATCTGAGATACACTAAGAATCAACCTAAGTGCGACCGTTACGAGCCCCACCACTCTGATTGGTGTGCTGAGACGTGTCGTAAGTGTTGTAGGTTGGACACTTAGCTAGAGACCATAGATCTAGGACCCATGCATTGGTTCAGATAACCTTTGGGTTAGATCTGAAGGCTAGTGTGGAAAGTGTTAAACGGAGAAAGAAGGAACATTACGTGAATGAGTATTGGAAACCGTAGAAACGATGGAGTTGTAGAGCTAAAGGAAAATCGAGAAGGAAGAGGATACCTGGAGTAAGACGTGACGTCAAGGAATGACTGTCCTAGGAATGATGTCCAGTAGAATTTATTAAGTTTCTATGTTCTGAAACCCTCGTGATATGCCTGCAAGAATCATGCGAGCTTAGGACCCTCTTCTATCCGTTACCTTTTCTATGATCGTTTCTTATTCATCCTTGCTAGTATCTAATGTGTTACTTCATCTACCGTGACTATTTGTATCATTACTTCTATTGATTTCCATTATCAACTTGAATACGCTTCTCAAACCTGAAAGAGGTTGTCACTCGTTCTTGTAACTAAACTCAGCATGACATCATTGGACCTCAATTATACAAAGACTGGCCACCTATGTATAATTCAAATAGGAATCATGTGATGCTAAGAGTAGTTGCTTAAACCCTCATCGAGAAATTAATTTTTCTCATCCTCTATCCAAAAGCATTCATTTAAGAGTGATTTTATTCCTCTACCGTCCTATGAAATCCAGCCGTAATTGACGCCGTACTTTGATTCCAAAGATTCCATTACGCTAATTTACATCCTAGAAAGAGAAACTCTTTTATATAGCGTCCTATGCAACCCTACCTTTCCGATAATTCTAGGACCCTAAGCAATGCATAGACGAAGACTTCGAGTTGGACGAATTCCTGATGACTCATGATCTAGTAAGTGGTAGAGAGATGTGCTTGCTTGTAGCAATCATGTCATACACTACGACGATTAAATTCTGGGAGCAATTAACTTATAGTAGGAGCGAGTGAACACCTGCCTTGTTATTAAGGAGAAGGAAAAGAATGAAGAAGAACCTAGATAATACATGCCAATCGTTCGGATTCCCCCATAATAGTCCTAGACGACTTGCCGGAATCCCACCTGTTAATCAAGTGAAATTTCAGATCGAGTTGAGACCTAGCGCTGCATCCGTAGCCCAAATACCTCATCAAACCGCCTTACTGAACTGGAAGAGCCTTCGAACAGATTGACAGAGTTGTCAGAGAAGGGGGTTCACGCGGCCGAGTTTGTCAACATAGGGAGCTCTAGTGAGACCTATAAGGAAGGAGAATAGATGTTTCCATGTATACCTAAACTGTCGAGAGTCGAATAAGCTACCGATGAAAATTTGATGCCCGTTAACGAAGATCGATGATCTGTTCGACAAACTCCGATGTTCGAGCGAAATGTCAAAGGAACAGCCCACGAATTGGATGCCGCCAACAGCGATGGATTGGGAAGAGGGATGGCCCGAAGACTACGTTCATACTTGTGGTGGATATTATAGCCCTAAAGTGTGTCTGATGGTTAGCCGTCACCCAACCGCCTCCAGGAATCGCTGATGAGAACTCTAATAGGATGGGTTGCGATAGTATTCAACCCCATATATCATAAAACTACTGAGACAAGTGTGTAGAGAAACACGGAGGACACCAGAGTGTGGCATCGTAATAGCTAGAGAAGGAAATAGCTGTAATACGAAACTCCGTGAGTATGGATTCGGCTATGATTGTGAGATCTCTTAATCACGTGAATTGTATTTACATGGATCTTGTCAAGAGTTGGTCGATCAAGGATGGAGAATTTCCTTGCCAGTCTGAATGAGAGACGTCAATAATTGGGAATTGCTGGGAGATTTCGGAGAGCTAACGAAAGTCTCTCGAGATAGCAAAACCTTAGTAGACTGAACCTAGAAGAGGTAAAGGGTAAATAAGTGGAAAGTAGAGAGGAAGTAGGATAACTTCCAAAGAGAGAACGGTGAAGTACGCATGTTCTTATTATTCAAAGGAAAGTGCAGATGTGGTTGCAGAGTCTTGGTATTTCGTATGAAAATCGAGGAAAGGAAGAGTTTTGATATTAATGGAAAGGAAGTAGGGTAACTTCCAAGGAGGGAACGGTGAAGAACACCTATCCTAGTTGTTTCAGAGAAAAGTGTAGACGATGTTACCAATTTTGATGTTTTTTATGAAGATTTCCGAAATGTTTGATGTGAATGGAGGAGGAGTAGATTTCGTCCCTCTCCAAAGTGAGATGTGCGAGAAAAGCCATGTCATTCTAGAATGAACTTTGGATGCGGTTGTACTTGCACCCAGAATCTGGGAGACAATATTGGTAGTGTACAATGTGTATAGTATACACCCAACATGAGGGTACGACATACCCTAAACCGGAAAGAACTGACCGTCGAGGTAGAGTAGTTAGGTAGAACTACCTGGTTGTGAAGACCGCAAAGATTTACCATTATAGGTGTAAGGAGAATATGTTGCTGACGCTTTAGTCGAGTAGTATGTACGTACATTGAAACCGCCTGGTGAACAGTGACTTTTAGCCGTAGGTACCTATTCGTTGTTTTGAGCAATTCCTCAATTGAGCCGAATCATCGACGACGTTAAATTNAAACCGGAAAGAACTGACCGTCGAGGTAGAGTAGTTAGGTAGAACTACCTGGTTGTGAAGACCGCAAAGATTTACCATTATAGGTGTAAGGAGAATATGTTGCTGACGCTTTAGTCGAGTAGTATGTACGTACATTGAAACCGCCTGGTGAACAGTGACTTTTAGCCGTAGGTACCTATTCGTTGTTTTGAGCAATTCCTCAATTGAGCCGAATCATCGACGACGTTAAATTCTTATTTCTCAACAACTTGATACACGGTCTAATCTCGTGACAGTTCTTGTTTGATGAGTTTCGAGATTAAGCTAAAATCAAGTTGTTACGGGGTTTAAGGTTTCGGTGATTTTGCTCGAAGACGGGAAAGCTTATTCCATCGAAATAGGCTACCTGATAGTTGCCTTTGATTAACACGCTGGGATTGTCAAAAGAGAAGAATTTACAGTTATGGGAACCTTTTCGTTAGGTTGGAGAATAGGAGCAGATACGTAGACTGTTTAGATGGAATCTTATGCTGGATACCTCCTCACGGAGTATCCAAGGTTGGATAGTGCACGAGAGCACGAATCAGGATACTCTAGTCGTTTCAAATCGGATAAGATGTATTAAGATCAGAAGTAGCAATATGGATGACCAAGCATAGAGGTTGACATTGCAATACATGTCAACGAATGCTAAGAGTGTCGAGAGACAAACATTGGACACTAGAGACCGTTGCGTCCTGTAACAATTCAAATTTCGAGTCATGAGTGGAAGAGGACCACTATGGGATAGTCATCAAATTTCCAAGAACCGATAGCGGTTGTAATACCATCTGGGAAATTATGATCACCTTATTAAATCTAGTTATCTTTGCGTTATTGACAAAGTAATTGTATGGACGAAATTAATCGTTGTTCTTGAGAGAAGTTGACTTCCGGGCATAGAGTGCCGATTTCTATCACGACTTGTTAAGACTATCATTTTATGCTGAAGTTCCGGAAATCTCTACAGATGACCTTGGGGACGAGTGAAGTTGTTAAGTGTTGACGAATTAAAATAATGTTAGATATATATATGAGTTGGTTGATGACATATATATGGGACTAGGATATAAAAGGTTTGTCTATAAGTGTTTATATGAATAAATGTTATAATGTGGTATATTGACTCTATGACTTAGTTGTGAAATAAATGGTTATGTGCATATATTTATATTGTGACTAACGTTTATTGTGAATGTGATATTAAGAAATGGAGTGCTTGGTTGTGATATACCGGAGTTATAAGGATGAGAACTTTTAGAATGACGGAGATAGGTTAGTACGAGAGTCGTAGACGGCCTTGCATTGTTGTAGTTTGTGAAGTGTGAATTGGATATCGGGATATATTGGATTGATTATATTATGGCGATATATTATTTGAGACTTTGTGCACGTTGAGGTCGCCTTGACTCTCTAGTCTTGGTTGGCTTCAACAATGCCGTTACATGGACTTTGCACTTTGCTTGATTTTGTGGACCGGGAAGTAAAGACTCGGACACGTGGACTCGAATAGATAATAACTCACTAAAAATCAATCTTCACGACAAACTTATTATATATAAGTCTAGGTATATATGTATACCAACGTACGTATATACATTCACTTATATAATAGATAAGTAATGTGATAAATAATAACGTTAACGATAACTATTAACTATTAAGTTAGATTAATACTTATCGGAAACATTTGTTAAGTATATATAACAAGTCGGTTTACGAAATTAAAATGGAAGTTGTTTTGGAAATAAAAGCAAAAGAACCTTTCAGAAACAAGTGTTTACTTGACGTGAGTTATTAGATATTCGAGTGCACATGAAGCTAGGATATAAGTATAGTATTAATTGCTAGTAAGTTTCGGATCGGTTTAATATTAATAGATCACCGTGGTACGATTATTGGATTTGTTGGATCGACAAGCCAATAGGAGTCCAATAAAAGTGCTAGATGATAATATTAATGAGAAATGTATCCTACGACTATCTTAGGCGATATAACTTTGGAATCGATAAGTAAACGGAAAAATGGTCAAACTTTTCAAGTTGACAACTTGATAAGAGACCGACCCTTCGTACGGAAACTTATCGACTCTTGAGGTCATATCCTTTTACCTTAGCTTTTGACATGAAACTTGACTTGTATGACGTTACATGATTGGTGAACTACTTGACTTGATTGATATGATATGCTCTTATGTGCTACTTGACTTGTACGTATGTGAACTTACTTGATGTGCTAGTTTGGCGTGAGTTCACTTGAGTCGAGACTTTGTCTCTAACGCACACTCACACACACGACGATACCAAACGATACCAAACACTAACAAATGATTTCCCAAGATTATTTTGGAAAGTAAAATGGAATTGGAATACATTTGGGAATAGAAATACTATTTGGAAATATATGTCCTAAAACAAGTCTATATTATTAGGTAGTGCCGAGTCCGTAGTTGCCGTCACTTGCTAGCTGCAATCCTGCCTTGCTTCTGTTGATTTTCTGTGTCGAGCTGACTTAGTTGATGTAGAGTTAAACTACCTTCGAGCTGTTTATGGTGCTTTTCTAATTGGATTGCTATGCTAGCCTGCTTATGTTATAATTGTGATTGTGCTTCGCTGGATTGAGGTGAGTTTCATAGCCCCACTTTTACTCGCATTTTAATTGTTTTCTAAACTTGGGGGACAAAGCATGCCACTAGTTTTCTTGGACCTGCTACTATTTTGTTTTGCTATTGTGTTGGCTAGTTTAGCTTAGACGAAAGTAGATGTTGACCTAGAGCTAGGGCGCTTTGACCCTAGTTTGGAATAGACCCTACTACGGCCTAGATCCTGGGCAGTAACGGGTGGTTCCTTACTGTGATTGTGCGACCTGGCTAGTGACCATTGAGGGGCCCACTCACTATGACCATTCATCTTTCCTAAGATGATTAACTATTGATTGTGATTGTGATTGTGATTGAGATTGTGATGATGTTGGATTGTGATGTCTATGCCTGCTCTAGTCACACATAGCGCTAAACTCTTCGGGTCCCGTATTGTTTTAACTTTAAACCTATGAACTCACCAGCGAAAGCTGGCCTTTTTTAAGTATGTCTTTCTCAGGTATCTAAGATGTTAGCATGACTTACTTACATTTGGAGGCTTGGCAATTGGTGTGTCTGAAGGATCGATAAGAACTCTGATTTTACTATGAGGACCTATCTTTTATTCATTTATGGGCTTTCCTCTACTAGATTGATGAATGCAAACTTTGTAACCAAATGATGGATTCCTTTTGCATTCAAATACATGCTATCTCGTTATCTACACTTGTGATGTCTACCCATTGTAGTGGCACCCTCAAAACTTGTTAAGTCTTCCGTTGTACGAATTTTGGGGGTGTTACAGATTGGTATCAGAGCCAAGGTTATAGAGAACTAGGTAAATTTTCAAAACCTAAACTATAACCATTTTCATAAAACTCTTTTCATAAAAATCGATCCTCGACCGACGCCTGCCAGCTGCCAAGCCAAAGTCTTTCCCTTAAGATAAGTTTTGAACGCTATGAGAATATGAAATGATTATTTTGGGATAGATGCGAGAACTTAAGTATGCGATTTGAACATTTCACTATGATTTTTGGACTTGAGATTATATAAGTATATGATGCAATTATGTTTTGGGGAATTAGACGTGAAACTTAGTGATGCGTTAGACTTCACTATATATTAAGCGGTATTGCTTGATTGATGGATAAGTGATGAGATGATTTGGAAATCATTGGAAGCCTCGATTTTAAGATCGAATGGCATATTGAGAATTATGCGAGCTTGATTAAGCATGATTATAGCAATGGGGGATGCATTGACTTCTTGATTTGGATATAGTTGAGAATTATATGATAATTGATTTGAACTTATGTTTAGACCTATGCGCCTTTGAGCGTGTCTCGATTTATGTGATAATTGTTTTGATGATATATTGGGTATTCTGTGGTATTAGAATTGAGATTATGTTTGATTGATGAGATATGTGGCATATTGATTTGGAAGATTTTGTTATTGTTTGAGTTACGGGTTGGTTTAACGTTAATAAACCAGACCGCAACAGTTATCGGACTTCGTGGGTTGACGAACCAATAGGGCCGATAAGTGTGTCAGAGGAAATTTATTAGCGTATGACCCACCCTTATGACTCATAAATGGTGTGTGTTACCCTGAATACGATAATTATGTACCACCGTTGTCATAGACTGTATCTCCTCCCTATCCAGCCCTCACTAATCGATTCTAGAGCGGTAACATACCCATATGTTCCGTCATATTCGTTATCAGTTAATGTTGAGATCGGACATTTGTCCTATTGTTCAGAAATGCCATCTAGCATCATCTGAGAAACCACCTTAAAACTATTGTGTTAAGAGTATGAATAGTTGTGGATTTGATTGTTGCGAACCCCGAATCGAATAATTCTCGGTTAGATATCCTAGCTTTTAGCTACCAACGCTGCTTCTATTCACCGTTGATGAAACTCGGAAGATCTTGTATCGACACGATAATGATGGATGCTCATACCAGTGCCACGCGGGCACATCTAGTCGATGCTATTCACAAAGGTCGTTGTGGTCAGCCTTAGTCATTCCAAGCTAAACTACGAACAACCCGGTCCCACCAAGACGTGTTGCGGTGAGTCGAGCACTATAGATCAGTTAGTGACCCAACGAGTGGTAGAGATACTAACTGAGGCAAGTCACTCAAACCCTTCTGCCAGAACTTCATGACCCGCAAAAGACGCCTGTAAGGGAGCGTATGAGGGGTTATGGAGTCGCATTGCAATTGAATTGGAGAGATCGAGGAGGTTGTTGGTCTGATGCGTTGAGGAGGAAGGAAATCTAAGGCGAAGGAGGCCCTGTGATGAGACGAAAAGTGTAACCGTTTTAAGGGGTCATTTAAGCTCTAATTCGAGTAAATGTGATCAAATATTGCCCTAAATCGTTCCTTTTGTCATTTTAGGTACTTTTGAGAAGAATTCTGGAAAACATGCATATTTGGACGTTTTTGGAGCATAAAAGTGAAGAAAACGACAAAGTCTCAAAAGAAGATGGATTTCCTACCTGACGGCGTCAGAGTCACAAGGTGACACCGTCAGCCAATGTTGACAAAAGAGTGAAGTCAGATTACACTAGACGCCTTATGAAGAAAACAAGATGTTTACACCTGACGGCGTCAGGTGTTAGAGAATGTAGGCCGTCAGGTGTTAACTTAAAAAGTGACGGCCCAGAGCAAAATAAAGAGTGACGGTGTCAGAAGTAAATCTAGGCCATCCGAGAACCCTAATGACGGCGAGCTGACGGCGTCAGAACCCATAACCTGACGCCGTCAGAATGTAAAAAATATATATATT
This sequence comes from Artemisia annua, assembly GCA_014162995.1. Classification (NCBI taxonomy): domain Eukaryota; kingdom Viridiplantae; phylum Streptophyta; class Magnoliopsida; order Asterales; family Asteraceae; genus Artemisia; species Artemisia annua. The sequence goes on from LBNU01011301.1 coordinate 39,799, forward strand.
TTTCTATTTTTCATTCATTAGTGTGGAACTTTTGGTACAAGTTTGGGAAAAACCCTAACGACGATTTTAGCTGTAATTTCAAGGGTTTTTCACCCTTGAAACCTTCATGTTCAATTAAAGATAAGTCCTCACTTAAATTAATCAATATGTCTATGTGTTATTTGATTCATTGTTTGTCTTATCTTTACATTAACATGCTAGCTTAGGTTTTTTAGTGTTTGCTTAGATCTAATGAAAC
>LBNU01011301.1:41918-61130 GCA_014162995.1 Artemisia annua
TGAACCTCCCTTAGGGATAGTTAAATTTAAGGATGAGACCGATGAAGTGAACTACCAAATGCCATATAAGATTGAGCAATTCCAAAACTTGTCAAACGTTGAAAAAGAGCTTAAACAAGCGGTCTACTATAGGAATGATGAGGATAGACGTAGGGGAGTAGACTATGTCATGGAAAGGATATTCGGTTTCTACAAGGCTTGTTTGAAATTAGGACCGGATTATAAAACCGGACAAGAGGATGACCTAGAAACCGAGACCAACGAAGAAGTCACGTAATGTACGGTGACTTTGAGTCTAGCTACAAGACTCGTTAATAAAGAAAAGCGCTTCTTGGGAGGCAACCCAAGCTTTGTGTGTTTTATTTGTTCGTTTATTTGATTTTATTTGTTTCCGCATGTATGATATTTCTTGTTATTGATTCATGATTCAAACTAACTTGTGAAAATGCTTTATTTTGTTTTTAACTTCGTCTTAACTACATATAAAGGTATTTTGCAAAAGCTAAGTGTAAGGGAAATCTAAATCGGTTTATAAGAACGAATGAACATGAATCATAACAATGTTAATTAACATACATATTAGTATTTGTTTGAGTCAAATGCTTGTATCGAGTCATAATGAATTTTTGCAGGAATTCCAGGAAGTAAGGTATAGTTTTTCCAGAAATTTTCCAGAAACTTAACATGAGAATTCTGTCAGATCATTTCTGACGGCGTCAGGTGTTACAACCTGATGGCGTCAAGCAATAAATTTTCTGCAATTTTTGAAAGTTTTGTTTTTCTTCCGGAAATAAAAAGTTTTTGTTAATCCTCTAACTTATAATCTCTAGGAATTCTGCAAAAATATTCATTCCACAAGCATTATATCCTATTATAGATTATACCGCCGATTTTATGCGAGGTTGGCCTTTATTTTTTTCAGGTTAACAGGTTATTTTGGACAAGAAGATGATTTATGTTTTGGAAGGGAAGCTTTGAGCGTTCATCTTTCTTGGAAGAAGATCTAACCATGTTACCTCACTATCCACATCAAACGAATCAGGGGAGTATTTGATTTCATTCTTTCATCTTATTTACTTTTGCATCTTCTATTTGAACATTGGGGACAATGTTCGGTTTAAGTGTAAGGGGGTAAATGAAGGCACCTTAGAGAATACAATTGCGCTTGATTTTTGTTTGCTTGATAGTAAATTTGTAATAAAACCGAGAGAAATATTTGTTAGGGTAATTTTAGCGCCAATTTAAAATTTTTTACAACATTTAGAAGTGAGACTTTGGTCTTAATGAGTGTCTCATGGATAGGAAATTATATGACGAGCATAAAACCGTACCACTAAAAAATTTTCCACCCCAAATATGTGAGGTTCACCCCTAGAATTGGTAGGAAAAGCATCCATCTTTGATGCTATGATGTGTGTACCGGTAGCGCTTAGATTCTAGAACTTGCGTTAGGACCATCTCAAATCCACAAGTGAGACTACATTCGTGTAGTTAGATCTACTACATGATAAGAGGCATTAGGATTAACCCTTTGTTTTAACACCCGTGTTTTTGTTATAATTACTTTGGCTACAACGTAAAAGTTGAGAGAAAACTAGACGGACGACAAGAAGTCGTTGAGGCTTATGCTATCAAAGCTGGAGAAAATCTGAGATACACTGAGAATCAACCTAAGTGCGACCGTTACGAGCCCCACCACTCTGATTGGTGTGCTGAGACGTGTCGTAAGTGTTGTAGGTTGGACACTTAGCTAGAGACCATAGATCTAGGACCCATGCATTGGTTTTAGATCTGAAGGCTAGTGTGGCAAGTGTTAAACGGAGAAAGAAGGAACATTACGTGAATGAGTATTGGAAACCGTAGAAACGATGGAGTTGTAGAGCTAAAGGAAAATCGAGAAGGAAGAGGATACCTAGAGTAAGACGTGACGTCAAGGAATGACTGTCCTAGGAATGATGTCCAGTAGAATTTCTTAAGTTTCTATGTTCTGAAACCCTCGTGATATGCCTGCAAGAATCGTGCGAGCTTAGGACCCTCTTCTATCCGTTACCTTTTCTATGATCGTTTCTTATTCATCCTTGCTAGTATCTAATGCGTTACTTCATCTACCGTGACTATTTGTATCATTACTTCTATTGATTTCCATTATCAACTTGAATACGCTTCTCAAACCTGAAAGAGTTGGTCACTCGTTCTTATAACTAAACTCAGCATGACATCATTGGACCTCAATTATACAAAGACTGGCCACCTATGTATAATTCAAATAGGAATCATGTGATGCTAAGAGTAGTTGCTTAAACCCTCATCGAGAAATTAATTTTTCTCATCCTCTATCCAAAAGCATTCATTTAAGAGTGATTTTATTCCTCTACCGTCCTATGAAATCCAGCCGTAATCGACGCCGTACTTTGATTCCAAAGATTCCATTACGCTAATTTTCATCCTAGAAAGAGAAACTCTTTTTCATAGCGTCCTATGCAACCCTACCTTTCCGATAATTCTAGGACCCTGAGCAATGCATAGACGAAGACTTCGAGTTGGACGAATTCCTGATGACTCATGATCTAGTAAGTGGTAGAGAGATGTGCTTGCTTGTAGCAATCATGTCATACACTACGACGATTAAATTCTGGGAGCAATTAACTTATAGTAGGAGCGAGTGAACACCTGCCTTGTTACTAAGGAGAAGGAGAAGAATGAAAAACGTAGAGAATGCGTGCCAATCGTTCGGATTCCCCAGGAATAGTCCTAGACGACTTGCCGGGATCCCACCTGTTAGACAAGTGAAACTTCAGATCGAGTTAAGATCTGGTGCTGCATCCGTAGCCCAAATACCTCACCAAACCGATGTGTTGAACTGGAAGAGCCTTCGAGAAAATTGACAGGGTTGTCAAAGAAGGGGGTTCACGTGGCCGAGTTTGTCAACATAAGGAGCTCTGGCGTGACCTGTAAGGAAGGAGAATAGATGTTTCCGCGTATACCCAAACTGTCGAGAGTCGAATAAGCTACCGATGAAAATTCGATGCCCGTTACCGAAGATCGATGATCTGTTCGATCAACTCCGATGTTCGAGTGAATTGTCAAAGGAACGACCCACGATTTGGGTGCCGCCAACAGCGATGGATTGGGAAGAGAGATGGCTCGAGGACCACATTCATACTTGTGGTGGCTGTTATAGCCCTAAAGTGTGTCTGATGGTTAGCCGTCGCCCAACCGCCTCCAGGAATAGCTGATGAGAATTCTAATAGGATGGGTTGCGATAGTATTCAACCCCATATATCCTAAAACCTCTGAGACAAGTGTGTAGAGAAACACGGAGGACACCAGAGTGTGGCATCGTAATAGCTAGAGAAGGAAATAGCTGTAATACGAAACTCCGTGAGTATGGATTCGGCTATGATTGTGAGATCTCTTAATCACGTGAATTGTATTTACATGGATCTTGTCAAGAGTTGGTCGATCAAGGATGGAGAATTTCCCTGCCAGTCTGAATGAGAGACGTCAATAATTGGGAATTGCTGGGAGAGGAGAGCTAACGAAAGTCTCTCGAGATAGCAAAACCTTAGTAGACTGAACCTAGAAGAGGTGAAGGGTAAATAAGTGGAAAGTAGAGAGGAAGTAGGATAACTTCCAAAGAGAGAACGGTGTATTACGCATGTTCTTATTATTCAAAGGAAAGTGCAGATGTGGTTGCAAAGTCTTGGTATTTCGTATGAAAATCGAGGAACGTTTTGATATTAATGGAAAGGAAGTAGGGTAACTTCCAAAGAGGGAATGGTGAAGAACACCTATCCTAGTTGTTTCAGAGAAAAGTGTAGACGCTGTTACCGATTTTGATGTTTTGTATGAAGATTTCCGAAATGTTTGATGTTAATGGAGGAGGAGTAGATTTCGTCCCTCTCCAAAGTGAGGTGTGCGAGAAAAGCCATGTCATTCTGGAATGAACTTTGGATGCGGTTGTACTTGCACCCAGAATCTGGGAGACAATATTGGTAGTGTACAAGGTGTATAGTATACACACAACATGAGGGTACGACATACCCTAAACCGGAAAGAACTGACCGTCGAGGTAGAGTAGTTAGGTAGAACTACCTGGTTGTGAAGACCGCAAAGATTTGCCATTATAGGTGTAAGGAGAATGTGTTGCTGACGCTTTAGTCGAGCAGTATGTACGTACATTGAAACCGCCTGGTGAACAGTGACTTTTAGCTGTAGGTACCTATTCGTTGTTTTGAGCAATTCCTCAATTGAGCCGAATCATCGACGACGTTAAATTCTTATTTCTCAACAACTTGATGCACAGTCTAATCTCGTGACAATTCTTGTTTGATGAGTTTCGAGATTAAGCTAAAATCAAGTTGTTACGGGGTTTAAGGTTTCGGTGATTTTGCTCGAAGACGGGAAAGCTTATTCCATCGAAATAGGCTACCCGATAGTTGCCTTTGATTAACACGCTGGGATTGTCAAAAGAGAAGAATTTACAGTTATGGGAACCTTTTCGGTAGGTTGGAGAATAGGAGCAGATACGTAGACTGTTCAGATGGAATCTTATGCTGGATACCTCCTCACGGAGTATCCAAGGTTGGATAGTGCACGAGAGCACGAATCAGGATACTCTAGTCGTTTCAAATCGGATAAGATGTATTAAGATCAGAAGTAGCAATATGGATGACCAAGCATAGAGGTTGACATAGCAATACATGTCAACGAATGCTAAGAGTGTCGAGAGACAAACATCGGACACTAGAGACCGTTGCGTCCTTTAACAATTCAAATTTTGAGTCATGATTGGAAGAGGACCACTATGGAATAGTCATCAAATTTCCAAGAACAGATAGTGGTTGTAATACCATCTGGGAAATTATGATCACCTTATTAAATCAAGTTATCTTTGCGTTATTGACAAAGTAATTGTATGGACGAAATTAATCGTTGTTCTTGAGAGAAGTTGACTTCCGGGCATAGAGTGCCGATTTCTATCACGACTTGTTAAGACTATCATTTTATGCTGAAGTTCCGGAAATCTCTACAGATGACCTTGGGGACGAGTGGTAATAGAAGTATTATGTAACCTCCCCAATCAGATGGTCAGAGTAAGAGAATCGTTCGTACGTCGAGAATAAAGCTTTGAGCTGTCATTAGTAACTTTGAAAGGAGGCTGGGAGAGACATTCGTCCCTCCCTAAACTTTCCTGAGTTAATGAAAAGCCGCCCGACGTTGAAATCATGTCGTTCGAAATTCTTTATGGTTGTATGTACCAACCTTACTCTCGCTAAGCTGGAATTGGAGACAGCAAATTCATTATATCGATTTTCATTCGTGAGACCGCCAAAATGAATATTAAGATCTGAAAGGTAGAACAAGAGGATGATTAAGGTGTCACCTAGAGATGGTGGAATACGTTGAGTAAACGTGAAAAACTTAATCCTTGCTATCCTGTTTTGCTCAAGAATTTTTACTGGACATAACTCACGATGCTCGTGCTTTTATTGGGACTTGGAGAAGTCCACAAGACCCTTGATGTGTAATCCGGAAGGAAACCTCCGGGAGAGATTACCGCCGTAAAATTTCTGTTCCATGATGATGAACATCAAACTCTTTGAGGAACTCATTGAATTCCTATTCTTGGAAAATCTGGCGATCTAAGCCAAGTGAATCTATTTTATCTCTATTCGATTTTGATGAGTAATTCTAAGTGAAACCCGGGACGGGTTTCTTCTGAGGCTGGGAGGCTGTGACAACTGGTAAAATTGAGAACCGGATTTAAAATGCCGTATTATAAATAAAATGAATCGTTAATATTATTGAAATGGTTTTTCAGAAATTACGAGAATTGGTAATTGATTATGTGGAATGTGATGTTTATCGTTGATTTTGTGTGGAATAGTANTTTTGATGAGTAATTCTAAGTGAAACCCGGGACGGGTTTCTTCTGAGGCTGGGAGGCTGTGACAACTGGTAAAATTGAGAACCGGATTTAAAATGCCGTATTATAAATAAAATGAATCGTTAATATTATTGAAATGGTTTTTCAGAAATTACGAGAATTGGTAATTGATTATGTGGAATGTGATGTGTATCGTTGATTATTTGTGTGGAATAGTATGTCGTTAGCCCATTCCTGTTGCGTTAAGTGAGGCACTACTTCGACTCTGGCACTAGAAATCCTAATGAAACGCGTATTTAATAAGTAATGGTTACGAATATTTCATGTACAAGTCCTAGACGTTCAATTTAGCTTTCGTGAGCCGTGAATGATGAAACGTTTTGAAATAATTTTATTTTCTCAACGAATTATTTTAACATTTCGAAGAATTATTTTATAAGCGAGCGGTGAACAGTTAAAATGATTTTGTGTGGCGACCGACGTTCTTGTAAACTTTAAAAATAAATGTTTCGGGAGAGATTAAGAAAACTATTTGTTTAGGGTCTTTGACTTCCACTATTTTATAAAAACTAAACAATTCAGGGGCCAAACTTGCAACAAACCTAAACTAATAAAACTATAACCCTAAATCTAATTTTTATTTTCATTCCATCATCTTCATCATCACCTCTCTCTCTCTCTCTCTCTCTCTCTCTCTCTCTCTCTCTCTCTCTCTCTCTCTTTGGTTCACGCCGCCGGCCACCACACCCACGGCACACCGCCGCCGTCATCACCACACCACCACCATCATTTTATTCAAAATCACTTCCTCTTTCACCTAGTACTATTCACGCGCTCCAAAAATGACCCTAAACGCCTTGTTTCACCATCACCGCCGCCTCACACCTTCACCATCGTCATATTTTGGTTTCTACTTTATAGATCTACAAAAGAAAAGGTAAGAAAATGCGTTTTACGCATGGGTTGACTTTCGTACGAGTCAAACCCGAGTGTTTCTTTAATTTTGGGTATAAAAGATTGATGGGTTTAATGATTTTTCACACCTTGGTCACGTTTGGTATCATTTTTGGGTGTTTGGATTCGGATTCGATGTGGTTCGTGGTCAAACCGTGGGTCAAACCCACGAGTTTGATGTTTTTATTGTTTTTCTTGAGTATTTGAAACTTGGTACATGATTTGGTTAATGTTTTATCGATTTGAGATGCTATGGATTGAATTACTTGGGTTTCTTGATGTTCTTTCTTGTTTTGGGTGCTAGCCGAGACCCTTGGAGGTGTTTGGCTCGTTTTGTGTGGCTCGGCCTAGCCAAGAAAGCCCAAGCCGAGACCCTTTGGTCTCGGCATATGTGATTGTGGCTCGAATGGATTGAGCCGAGACCCTTTGGTCTCGGTAATATATGCTAATTGTTGTTTTTGGTGCTTAAATGGTTACGTGTGTTCTCGTTTAAGTTATTATAGCCTAATATTTGATGTTGCCGCTAAATGTTGTTGTTGTTAAATTGTTGAAACATTATTAGTTGTTAAGTGTTGACGAATTAAAATAACGTTAGTTGTTTGTTATAGAAAGACTTATTAATGGAAGTCATGTATCACTCACCTGGATCACAGCACATACGATTTGTATAGTCTTAAAAGTGACCCCAAAGCAAAATAAAGTACGGCGTCAAAGTAAAATCAGGCCATCTGAGACCATTAATGGATGCCAAGGTCGTATTGAGCTTGGATAGCTCATGTATCAGAAACCCATAAGACGTCTTAGACCTCATCAATTAAGTCAGATAAACCTTTGATTAACAACAATCTAACCTATATACGTTGTGTTTCACTATCATATCCCTCATCTCACTCCCTTAATTATATAGTACGTCGGGTAATTAAGCTGTGCTATATGATAGTTTAGTATTCGGTTGAAGAGTGCATATACGCTAGAAAAGGTAATTGATCACTCCAGCTACGGTAATCGATTTGCAATGACAGACGATTAGTTAGAGAGTATAATTTTACCTGAGATGCTATTTATTCACCCTTATAGATATACCATTCTACTATTGATCACTTCATAGAAGAGAATAGAAGGTTACCTCTCACAAATACTAATTTTTTTAAGAGTCACAATGGTATGCTATGTTGTAATGTGTTGGGTATTCATTATATTGTTGCTATATGTCTATTCTTTCAATAGCGATGTTATGAGGGGTCGAATCATAAGATGTTTTTCTTGTGTATTGCTATTTATATCCGTGTATAATGAACCTAACTATTAATTAATATGGTGACGATTGGTGGATACGTTCATATTTACTTTATTGATTATGGGAAAAATTGGATAAAATCAATATGTGTATGGGCCTTCATAGGAGAAAATCAAAAGTCATCTAATTGTACTAGGATATTGGTTGATGAGAACGCAAAGTTTGTGAAACTCCTTATAATATTATCAAAGTGATTCTACTACATGAAATACTATCTGAGGAATATAGTGATTAATAAATGTTGGCCTATATACAGTTCATGAGCTCCACTGTTTTAATTTCTAATGCTACTTTTGATAGAGATTCTGATGAAAACGATTGACTGATCACATTTGCTGATACGGATGATATGAGAGGCATTCATAAAGAAGTTGAAGAGAAACTACAAAGGTATCAGAGAACCCTCGGATTGTACTACCTAACAGAAGTACACGCGTCAGTGTCTACACCGCATAGGCAATTGAACAGCACCAATTAACCGGTAACCAAGTAACGGTTATTGACAAAAGAGTGAGGAAGATTAAATAACGAAGACTGAACTAATAACCTTTGCTCCATATGTAGAAAGTATATTACACAGATCGTCACTTAAACTATGATTTGGACGTTAGGTGTTTATATTTTTCCAGCAATTGGTAGGACCTGTCTGTTGTTGTATAACTGATTAGCAAAAATACGTGTCGGCGCCAAACAAAATAGAAGAGTCGCAAATAGCCGTCAGAGATTTACGTGCTTTACCACTTAAAAGTGCCCATCATGAAAGAACATAACAAAAATATGACGGCGCGATCCTGTGCGCACACTTTAGACCATTCATATGAAGTCAGTGGCTTTTTACTCAGTTCTAGAAATGTAAAACAACTATATTAATCCAGTGAGAGAAGATCAAATCCCCCGTACTTACCACTAACTATATTTTTCCTATTACTACTCATTCCTTATGTGGAAACTCTTAGTGGTACAAGTTGGGGAAAAGACCCTAAAACGAACGATTTTTAGCGTATTATTCAAGGTTTTTCACCTATGAAACCTTCATGTTAATAAAGATGCCTGGCCTCTGGGACTATACAATGATTCTCAAGAAACTTCGAAGATTAATAGAACCTGTTTACGTGTGTGTCGCTGGATTCCACGTCCATATATCGTCATCGGTTATTGCATTTCATATATAGCGGAATGACATGCGGAGGCGTACGATGATTCTATTGTTTTCTGTAAGGTATATGCGTTGATAAGGCGATATTGTATTAGAACACCTCATTATGTAATATTAAAGTGAGATGATTGAGATTTTTAATTTGGAGATTTGATTTGTGTGGCGAGAATGTACATTACTCTGTAACATGTTGGGATGAAATATGCTCGAGATTGTTGTAAATGGTTATTCAGAAGATAGACACTAGCGGCGATGAATACGTACATATATAGGTGCTACCATACCGAATCGCTATAAGAACTGACTAGTACAGTACATGACAATTGTGAATCATATGAATGCTAGAGCTGTAGAGATTAAGGTAGTCTTAGCGAAAAACAAATGAGAAACACTGGTTATTAATTCAGTATAATATTAGGAAGAATAATCTAGTAGTGATACGCCACATTTGTTAGATAAGGAGGAATCGTAGGATATGTTTAGGTCAAGAGAGCAGATAAATTCTGACGACTAATATCTGAAAATTTTAAAGGAATCCTAATGCGACCGTTTACGACACCACCAACTCTGGTGGTGCTGCAGACGTGTCATAAGTGTTTAGGTGAACCTTACTAGAGACCATACCTATCCACAGCAAGTAATACATACACCAATGTAGACATACTCGGAACATGCAAGTTAGGTTTTTAGGAGTCTTAAAGTGAAGTCTAAAAGTATAAACACATTTGTCTCCAATATAAGTTTTCACAACACAATAGAGAAGAGGCCCTTTAAGTGATTTGGAGTAAATATGTTGCTTTTGCAATTTTGGTATGATTTTTATAAATCGGAGAGTGAACAGTTAGACAACAATCTTTAAACGGGGTTACGAGACACTAGCCAAGCTTAATCTTCCATATTAGCAAACCCGGTAAGAAAACTCAGAAAAGTTTACTTTGCTTGTTACCATAAGAGGAACTATAAAAGAAATAAAATCGTAAAGGAAGGGACAAGAAAGGGGAAATAACATACAGTACATTAGATCTACAGAACCCTTTGGAACCCCGTTCAAAATAGAGAAAAGTTGAACCTGTTTTCTCATCATAGGAAATGAATAGTTACAGAGTAAAAAATACACTATTTTTTCCCCTGATTTAGTATGAAATACAGTATCTATTCCCTTTTATGGTTTCCCCCCCTCTGAAAACCCCTCTTACGCTAACCATCAAAATTTACTAGCTAAAGAATTATTGCGGAGCCCCCCTACAATTTAGGGGAACCCCCCCTTTCGCTTTAGCTTATTCGCGTATTCTTTCTTAAGCACCCCCCTTTTTTTGGATTCTAAAGCCAATGTTATCTCTCGAGTATATTCTCCCCCCTTGAGAAGGAAATTTAATACATACCTGCCCTTTTCTGTCATTAAAAGCCAAAAGTCCTTTTAAAGTGGCGTTTTTTTTACTTTCCAATCTTACCGTGAACTTAATTCTACTGCTTAATTCAATTAACTTTTTATGATTCACTCGATATCAGGTATGGAACATTTCTGTAGGTTGACTTCCTCAAAATTTTTTTACTCAGAAATAATACGATGTATATTTTGAATTAAAAGCTTTTGCTATTATCCCCCCCTTTCTAAATCTCGTGAAAAGAGATATTTGGGGTTCACCTACTCTACGTTCCTTTTTTTTAAGTTTGAAACTAAAGATCAGCCATTGGATCAAGTGATGCATTTGATATGGAACCATCTGTTAATCATATTGAAGACAAACAGGAAAGAAACTTTTCTTGACGGACGCCAAGAACCCTATGTTGGGACTGTAATTCAAGGAGCTTCACATTACGTTGCAATTAGGTAAATCCTGATGAAATAGGGGTGTGCAAACACGATGCTTAGAAGGTAAGAAGAAGATGAGCCTACATGGATGATTATCGTTGGAGTGCACACTTTGCGTATATATAAAAGATAACTAGGTACAGGAGAACGTTTTAAAAGATAAATAAGTAATAACTAAGACGTTTTCGTCAATCCCTGTCTTATCCAAAAAAGCAAAGAACGACACATAGAATTTCAAATACGTTGAGGTTATAAAGGAGGTTAATCATATTTTAAGCTGTAGTACACACTCTGTGATTACAGCACCGCAATGCATCTAGAGCTGGGAACAAGATTCATACAGCGCTCACCAATCTCTCCGGACGCGCAGTTAAGTAATCGTTTTGAGACTGTATTCTGTTGAAATTCTCAAATAAAAAGATTTTATTGGTTCCTGGAAATCTTAGCATACCGCTATGAACCTTTATTTTAGATTAGCCAGAAATCACCTAAAAGAGATAGAAGAAAACCCCCTCCCCTTTGTTTTTTTAGATTTGATGGTATTTGTCATAGCGCCCTAGGTTGTAATAAGGCAAGACCGCCATTTTAAAAGCGCAACTTTTAACTGATGTTATTTCCCCCGGAGGTAAACACTCTTGCATATGAAACCGGCTTTTTGAATAAGAGCGCCCAAATTGATTACATAGAAAAAATAAGAGAAACCCGAAAGAAGGAGTATATGTCTATTTCGAGTTTTTTTTGGGACGAATTGTCACCCGTCGTGATGATGATACCATGTACGAAATTGGAATCCCCCCCTTTAAGGGTATAGATATCGATGGGGTTAGTAAGAAGGAGATTTGTATAGTTTTCTATGTGTCTCCCGCATTGACTCTCCGTTTTGGTTAAGCAAAATGACAAAAAAATTGTCAAGAAATTGTCGTCCCCCCATTAAAAGAAGAGCCTTAGAAAAAGACGATCTCTTTTTATAAATAATTCCTCTGCGTGAACACGCAATTCTTATAATACACGTTATAGTTAGGAAGTCTCGTAAGTTAGTGCATTACGACCTAGTATTTTACTCGCGTTTATTTTGGTTATTTAAAAAGGAGAAAGAGAAATAGAAAACTGAAGTGACGATAATAAGGAATCATTTATTTTAATTAGATTTAATACAAATGGCCCAAAATCGTTTTCTATTTATCCCTCTCAGCATTTCCTCCGACTAACCAAAGACTTATAATAAGTCCCACCCTAGATAAGAAGACAGTTTTTTTGTGCCCCCAGGAATCCAAAAAACCTTTGTTTTTATTAAAAAAAAATTCAAGTTGAAAAATTTTTTCAAAGATCGAAAGTTTTTTGAAAAGACTTAGTTGCCTTTTTGCCCAAATCCCGTTTAAAGCCCCAAATAACCTCCTTTCAAAATTCAAAAACCGCCCCCTCTTTTTTTAAAATAAACCTATACGAACCAATGAGAAAATCATGAAGCCGTATTTTCTAAATATCAAAGAAAAAAGTATTTGACCACAATAAGGTTGGTTACAGTAAAAATGTAAAGGTGTGGATTTTAGGTATATTCATTCACTGCTAAAGAGTACTCGGCTTAAACCCATCGAAGTTCTTTTGTTCCAAACATAAGGAGCGCCCACATATTTTTTATTTCTTTCTTTCTAGTCGGAGACCAATAAAAATTCAACAGAGAAAAGGGAAGAATTTATCAGAATTTGTAATGAGTGTTTTTATTTCTCTCCCCCCAAGTAACCAAAAAATTACCTTGTCTCTATAAACTATATTCCGAGGAGTTCGAAAATAAAGCTTTACCGGAAATTGAAAAAAAAATTGTATTTTATCCCGATCAGCCTTAATGTCCGACCCTGCTTTTTACCCGTACTGATTAGGAATATCGAAATAAGGAGAATATCTATTTATCTGCGTAATCAATCATACCTCACCGAGATGTACAGATTTCCTCAATAGCGAGTACATAAAATTTGTTCCAAAGGGAAACAGAAACCACGAAATTGTCTATATCTGGACAATGCCGCCCAGCTAATTCAGCGATATTAGGTAATTCTGAGACTTTTTTGGAACGTAGGAGGACATGATGGCCCCCGATAGGAACCTTTACAGAGTAGACGCGTAATTTCCATGACTCGATGCATGGAGTTGGCGTATTTAAAATTATGTATGCCCCTTGATAAGATTGTTAGGAAGTCTATGTTCCCCCCTGCTTTTTTGAATAGATTTTTTTAATCCGTTGCCCCAAACCTGACCGCCTCCAAAGGAAATATATCTGAGGAGATTCCTTGGTATATTAGAATAAAAGAAAACTTCCTAAAGTAAATAGAAGCGAGAAGATACGCGGGCTGCTTTTTTGTTTTATTGCAGATTTAGGTGAAAAAAAGGAATGAGAAATGCAAACCCCACGAATCATTAAATTACCCTAAAATAAAAAGAACAACTCTGTTTTTTGATGCAGAAAAAACAATATGCTGGGGGCATTGGGGGTAAGAGAAAGATCCAACGGTAAAGGAATGCCCACACCATAAAGCAAGGTGTGTTGGCCACTATTCGTAACATGAGGTCGTAAATTTTTGAGATAGAAAGCTGGGACAATATGCTTGTTTTAATAACGGAGATAATCGTATCCCGCTCGAGGATTATATTCTTCATCTAAGAGACTTTTCGGCGCCTAATTACGATTGTTGAGATCTCTTTAATCGCAACCTGGCCTTTCGAAATTGGTATAAAATACTAGAGTTGTCCAGTTACAATGGAATTTTCTTGTTCAAGAGTTTTTGGTCCCGAAATTCAAAGGAAAATAGGAGAATTTTTTCCAAAGAGGGGTTCACGCGGCGGTATGTAACATAAGGGAGATCTAGTGAGACCTATAAGGAGGGAATGATGTTTCGTGATACCAAACTGTCGAGAGTCGAATATAGCTACCGATGAGAATTCGATGCCTGTTACCGAAGATCGATGATCTGTTCGACAAACTCCGATGTTCGATTGCGAAATTCAAGGAACACCCGATTGGAGCGCCAGCAGCATGGATTGGAAGAAGGATGGCGAAGCTACGTCATTACTGTGTGGTGGCTATTATCTAAAGTGTGTCTGCTTGGTTAGCGTTGACAACCGCCTCAGGAATCGCTGATGAAAATCTAATAGGATGGTTGCGATAGTATTCAATCCATAATCCTAAACCATGAGACAAGTGTGTAGAGAAACACGGAGGACACAGAGTGTGGATCGTAATAGCTAGAGAAGGAATAGCTGTAAAGAAACTCGTGATATGTGATTCGGCTATGATTGTGAGATATCTTAATACGTGAATTGTATTCTGATCTGTGTCAAAGTTGTAGTCCGATCAGGATGGAGAATTTCCTGCAGCTGAATGAGAGCGTCAATAATTGGGAATTGCTGGAGAGAGAAGTACGAAGTTCTCGAGATAGCAAAACTTAGTAGACTGACCTAGAGAGGTAATGGTAAATAAGGGAAAGTAGAGGGAGTAGGATATTCAAAGAGAGAACGGTTATTAACGCATGTTCTTATTATTCAAGGAAAGTGCAGATGTGTTGCAAAGCTTGGTATTTCGTATGACAATCGAGGAATCGTTTGGTATTAATGGAAAGGAAGTAGGGGTTATCCAAAGAGGAATGTGAAGAACACTATCGTAGTTGTTTTCAGAGAAAGTGTTAGACGTGTTAAGATTTGATATTTTATGAAGATTTCCGAATGTTTATGTTAAATGGAGGAGGGTAGATTGTCTCTCCAAAGTGAGGTGTGCGAGAAAAGCCTGTCCTTCTGGAATGAACTTGGATGCGGTTGTATTGCACCCAGAATCTGGAACAATATTCGGTAGTGTACAGGTGTATAGTATAACACAACAGGGGTACGAATACCTAAACGGAAAGCTGACCAGTCGAGGTAGAGTGTTGGTAGAATACTGTTTTTTGGAAGACGAAAGATTTGCCATATAGGTGTAGGAGGAGAATGTGTTTCGCTGACGTTTAAGTCGAGCGTAGTCGTAATTGAACCGATGGTGAAAGTGACTTTTAGCTGTAGGACTATTCGTTTGTTTTGAGCAATTCTCAATTGAGCGATCATCGACGGGTTAAATTCTTATTCTACAACTTGATGCACAGTCCTAAATCTGTGGACAATTTTGTATTGAATGGTTTCGAGATTAACTCTAAAATAAGTTGTTACGGGGTTAGGTTTGGTGATATTTGCTCGAAGACGGGAAAGGCTTATTCCATCGAAAGGCACCGTAGTTGGCCTTTGATTAAACGCTGGGTTGTCAAGAGAAGAATTCAGTTATGGGAAATTTTCGGTAGGTTGAGAATAGGAGCAGTATACGTAGACTGTTCAGATGAATCTTGATGCTGGTACCTCCTTCACGGAGTATCCAAGGTTTGGATAGAAGAAGCACGAATCAGGATACTTAGTCGTTTCAAATTCGGATAAGTGTTAAGATAGAAGTAGCAATATGGATGCAAGCATAGAGGTTGAATAGCATACATGTCACGAATGCTAGAGTGTGAGGAAACATCAGGACACTAGAGACCGTTGGTCCTTATTACAATTCAAATTTTGAGTCATGATTGGTAAGAGGCACTATGGATATCATCAATTCCAGAAAGATAAGTGGTTTGTAATCCATGTCTGGGAATTATTGATCACTTATTAAATCAAGTTATGTTTGCGTTGTTGCAAGAGTAAATTGTATGGACGAAATTAATCGTTGTTCTTGAGAGAAGTTGCTCGGTGCATAGAGTGCGATTTCTACAGCGACTTTTAAGAATATCATTTTATGCGAAGTTCCGGAAATCTCTACAGGTGACCATTGGGGACAGTGGATAACAGAAGTATTATGTACTCCATCAGATGGTCAGAGTAAGAGAATAGTTCGTAGCGTCGAGAATAAAGCTTTGAGCTGTCATTAGTGAAATTTGGAAAGGAGCTGGGAGAGACATTCGTCCTCCCTAGAACTTTCCTGAGTAATGAAAAGCGCGACGTTGAAATCATGTCGATCGAAATTATTTATGGTTGTATGTACGAACCTTACTTCGATAAGCTGGAATTGGAAGACACAATTCATTATATGATTTTATTCGTGAGACGCGAAAATAATATTAATATCTGAAAGGTAGACAAGAGGAATGATTAGGGCACTAGAGATGTGGATACTTGAGTAATAAGGAAAACTTAATCCTGATTATCCTGTTTGCTCAAGAATTTTTACTGGACTAACTCACGATGCTCGTGCTTTATTGGGACTTGGAGAAGTCCACAGAACCGTTGATTGTGCCAGGAAGGAACTCCGGGAAGATTCGAAGTAATAAATTTCTGTTCATATGATGAACATCAAACTCTTTGAGGAACCATTGATTCCTATTCTTGGAAAATTGCGTCATAGCCAAGTGAATCATTTTATTCTATTCCGATTTTGATGAGTATTCTAAGTGAAACCGGACGGGTTTCTCTGAGGCTGGGAGGCTGGGACACTGGTAAAATTGAGAACCGATTTAATAAGCGTATTATAAAAAATGAATCGTTAATATTAAATGTTTTCTCAGAAATTACGGAATTGTAACTTGATTATGTGGAAGTGATGTATCGTTGATTTTGGTGGGAATAGTAGTGTTAGCCATTCCTGTTGAGTTAGTGAGGCAATACTTCGACTCTGGCACTAGAATCCTAATGAAGCGTATTTAAAAAGTAATGGTGTACGAATATTCATGTACAGTCTTAGACGTTCAAGTTAGCTTTCGTGAAGCCGGAATGATGAACGTTTTGAAATAATTTATTTTCTCACGAATTATTTTAACATTTCGAGAATATTTTATAAGCGAGCGGTGAACAGTTAAAATGATTTGTGTGGCGACCCGACGTTTAGTAAACTTTAAAATAAATGTTCGGAGAGATTGAAGAAACTATTTGGTTAGGGTTTTGACCTTCCACTATTTTATAAAAATTAAACAATTCAGGGGCCAAACTGCTAACAAATAAATAATAAAACTATAACTAAATCCTAATTTTTATTTCCCTTCATCTCTTCATGCACACCTCTCTCTCTCTCTCTCTCTCATCTCTCTCCTCTCTCTCTCTCTCTTCTCCGTCTCTCTCTCTTTTGGTTCACAGCGACGGACCACACCACGGCCACACGCCGCCGTCATCCACACAACGACACTTTAATTCAAACCTTCCTCTTTCACCTAGTACTATTCCTGGCGCTCCAAAAATGACCTAAAGCTTGGTTTCACATCACCGCGCCTCACACTTCCCATCGTGCGATATTATTGGTTCTACTTTATAGATCTACAAAAGAAAGGTAAGAAAATGCGTTTTACGCAGTGGGTTTGTACTTTCGTAAGTCAAACCGAGTGTTTCTTTTAATTGAGTATAAGAGATTGTGGTTTAATGTTTTTCACACCTTGGTCCTTGTAATCATTTTTTTGGGTGTTTGGATTCGGCATGCGATCTGGTTCGTGGTCAAACCATGGGTCAAACACACGAGTTTTGATGTTTTTATTGTTTTTCTCGAGTATGTGATACTTGGAACATGATATTGGTTAATGTTTTATCAGATTGAGATGCTATGGAATTGAATTACTTGGTTTCTATGATGTTACTTTTGTTTTGGGTGCTAGCCGAGGACCACTTTGGAGGTGTTTGGCTCATTTTGTGTGTCTCAGCCTAGCCAAGAAAGCAAAGCCAAGACTTTGGTCTCGGATATGTGATGGGCTCGAATGGATTGAGCGAGACCTTTCGTCTCGGAATATATGACTAATTGTTGTTTTTGGTGCTTAAATGGTACGTGTGTTCTCGTTTTAGTTTAACTAATATTTGTGTCCGCTAAATGTTGTTGTTGTAATTGTTGAACACATTATTAGTTTTAAGTGTTGACGAATTAAAATAACGTAAGATATATTATGAGTTGGTTGACGACATATTAAATGGGATTAGGATATAAAAGTGCTATAAGTTTTTTATATGAATAAATGTTATAATGTGGATATTGATATATACTTAGTTGTGAAATAAATGTTATGTGCATATATTTATATGTGACTAACGTGTTGTTGGAATGTGATATTGAGAAAGGAGTGCTGTTGTGATATGCCGAGTGTATAAGGATGAGAATTTTAGAATACGAAATAGGTAGTACGAGAGGCCGGTAGAGGCCTTGCATTGTTGTAGTTGTGAAGTGTGAATTGGAACGAGATATATGGATTGTTATATTTGGCGATACATTATTGAGACTGTTGTGCACGTTGAGGTCGCCTTGACTCTCTAGTACTTGTTGGCTTCACAAATCCGTTATATGCTTTGGACTTGCTTGATTTTGTGGACAGGAGGTAATGCCTCGAACACGTGGACTCGAAGAGATAATAAGACTCACTAAAAACTCAATCTTCATCGACAACTTATATATATAAGTCTAGGTATATATGTATAATCGAACGTAGATATATACATTCACTATATAACTACATAAGTAATTGTAAATAGGTTATCGTTAACTTTATTATTTAATCACATTACTATGTATATATACAGTGAATGTTATACGTACGTTGAAATAATATATATCCTAACTTATATAAATAAGTTTTGAAGATTGATTTTAGTGAGTGATTATCTATTCGAGTCCACGTGTCGAGGCATTACCTCCTGGTCCACAAATAAGCAAAGTCCAAAGCCATATAAACGTTTGTTGAAGCAACCAAAGACTAGAGAGTCAAGGCGACTCAACGTGCACAAAAGTCTCAAATATGTATCGCCATAAATATAATCAATCAATATATCATCGATACCAATTCACACTTCACAAACTACAAATGCAAGGCCGTCTACGGCTCTGTACTAACCTACTTCGTATACTAAGATCTCATCTTAGAACGTACGCATATCACAACCAAGCACACCATTTTCAAGTACTCACATTCACGACAAACGTTAGTCACAAATAAATATAGGCACAATAAAACCTTTTATTTCAAACTAAAGTCTAAGTCAATTATACCCATTATAACATTTATTCATATAAACACTTATTAGACAACATTTTATATCCTAATCCCATATATATGTCGCAACAACTCAATATCTATCTTACT
>LBNU01011302.1:5010-17135 GCA_014162995.1 Artemisia annua
CATCTTGCTTATTCAGTGCTTATTTCCCATTTTGCAACTTAATTGGTAGGGCTGCATAAGCCATTTTTATTTGACTTTTCTGTGAATTGTTTTAAGTACTCAGTGAAATCACCAATCTTCATAAGCTTGTCATAAGCTCATTAGTGGACCTTAGGGTTTGCTTATTGGCTTATTTTGAAGCTTGCCAGGTGAACTTGAAACCTCAAGTTTCATTTTGGACCATAGAGCTTATTTGTGGGCCTCACAAGGCCTGCAGAGTACCTCTTTGGACTGTGTGGTACACAGTTTAGCTCATATAGCTTATTTGTGCTTTTTGGCTTATCCAGTGTGCTTTTCTTGTCTCTTTGGTTCATTTCATGTTTATATAAGTTGTTTATAGCTATTTCAAGCATTTGTGATCACTGTGTAGCTTATTCCTAGCTTTTGCACCCCTAGTTTGACCAAAGTCAAACTGTATTAAGCTTAAGCTTGCACAGAGCTTATTTTTAAGTTTGAAAAAAGTTGTTTTCACAAAAAGTGTCCATTTTCAGTATATAAACAAGTTCCAAAAAGAAAATTCCAAAAATAATCACTTTTTAATAAAAGTGATAACTTCTATTTAATATTTTTAATTTTTCTTAATTTTCATTTTCTCTTTTTAAATTTAGTTTAATAATAACCTGTTTTTATAATTTTTAAAATTAGTTTGTCACCTTAGGTATTTATAGAAATTTTCTTAGAATTTTATTTGTCTGTTTAGTATTTATTAGATTTAATATTAGTTTATTTAGTAATTAATTAAAACTGTTAAAGTAATTAATTCTGTATAAATTTGTTAAACAGTAGCAAGTTTTTATAATTTTCCTAAGTTCTACATAATATTTAGTATTTTTAGTAATTTTTCTAGAATTTTTACTGTTCATTTTATAATTTCTAGATTTAATATTAATTAAAACAGTTAAATTAGAAAAACCAAAAAGAAATTAAAATAGTTGTTAAATTTTAATCTGATTTTCATTTTTAAAATTTTTCTAGCTTTGTCACATTAATTAGAATCTGTAAAAATTAATTTTATAATTTTCTATTTTCATTTTCTAATTTTTCTCTTTTAAATAGTTTAATTAGGTTTTAAATAATAATTAAGTTTTTAATTTATAAGAAATTCATAAAAAGACAAAAATATTTCTTTTTAATTTTTATAAATATTTTAAGTCATTTTAGGTTTTTAGAAAATAATTTTGTAATTTTCTAAGTTAAATTTGTAATAGAAATCTTTTTAGAATTAGTTTAAATAGTTTTTAAGTAAATTAAAATAGTTTAAATTAAATAGTTAATATTAAATTAATATAATATTAGTAAAATATTTTCTTTTAAGATTTTATTTTTCTTTAATATTATAAGTTTCAAAATTTTCATTTTTCACCCTTTAAGTTTGGAACTTGTCATTTTTAGTCCTTGTAGTTTAGAAGTTGTCACTTTTAGTCCCTGTACTTTACTTAATTGCATTTTGTGTTATATATTTGTCATAACTGTTATTGTGCATTTTCCTTTTCAATTCCAAGCAATCAGTAGTGTAAAAATCAATCCAAATCTTTATCTGGTTACTTGCCTCAAATCACTCTTCCCAAAACGTTTTCCAAACACAATTTCAGCCTCGTTGGGACTTTAACGACCCGGGGAAACACTATACTCTCCAGGATTTTATTGAGTTGGTCTTAGACTTCCAGGTTATCTTTGTTACGGTTGGCCATTCACAAGTGGTCAGCTTGTGTGACAATTACCTGTTGGTTTTGAGCCCAATCAGTTAGCCCGCTTACATTTGAGTCAAAGACTTGCTTTTTCGGGTAACCTGAACCGGAAAACTTCATCCGTTTTATTCTGTCTTGAAGAGCATTTTATAAGAAATGGTTATCAAAAATCAGCCGCATGAAATCCATCAAATAAACACTATTCAGTCTTATCTTGTCCTTTCAAAACTACATAAGCTTTTTTGGGATTCTTAAGAGTCGTTATTTGAGGTGATCGAAGATGTGGCAGTGTTCATTTGAGGTGTGGTGATATGATGTTCTGTTTTCCTGTAACAACGGCTTTTAGAAATCTCAAAGTTTTTAAAGAAGGTTTGAAACTTAATATACGGAAAACATAAAACATGACAAAATAAAACATGGCAGTGATTATTTCTTGAAGTCTATTTTAGTGACTTGTTACCACCATGACACCATTTCTTATAAAATGCTTTCTTGAAACAGGTTGGTTAAAATATTTTTTTTGTTTTGTAAATAAAAGGGTGTTTTCTTTTTGGAAGATGGTCTCAAAATATACTTTAACCTAAGGTGCCGTTTGGTTTGCAGCAATTGTCACAACGGATATAAGATTGATAGTTGGGTGGAGAGTATATGGGTATGATTTACCTCAAAAATGATGTCTGCCTTACACAGGAATTGCAATCAATGTTTTATTTTCTTTTTTTGAAGAGCAAGTTTCTAGTATAACACAACAAACAAAGTATGCCAGACTACTAGAATTTGCCCCCCGTTTATTAGAAGCAATTTGGAGCACCATATTTTGTAAAAAGATGTTTTTATTATATATGGAACACCAAAGCATACAAAGTCATTAATATAAGCTTCACATACTACACCTAGAACAATGGTGAATACTAAACTACAAAGCCAAGAAGCTTCCAACTGGTTTAATTAAAATTTATGGCCCGAAAGAGCACCAATTAATCAAGCCCCTCCATTTCTTTTTAAGACAATCCATTGAGCAAACTATTTGTTTTGTCGCACAAGACTTCAATTCCTTCCTTGAGCTTCACCATCACACGGTCAACAAACAACAGGGAACCAAATTGAAATTCAAGAATTCAAGAAATAATATATATTAAGATGTGTAAAGCATTTGTCATAGAAAATATATTAAAAGAACTAATTTTTCAAGCAACATTGCTATATCTAGTTTTGATAGTTGGCGAGTTAACATGGGTAACATTTCATTAGTTTTCAAAAATATTCCATTTAATTCAAAAGATTGTTGATTATCTGTATGAACTGTTTTGGCTAAAAAAGTATATTTATGTCGAAGACATATAAAGAGATCAAATTTGTTTTTGCTCGGCGATGAAGAACTCCACCAAGACCCGACATGAGCTCCAGGTAGTGGTGAACCTGAGCCACAACCAACGCCGAGTAAGGTGTGCTGAACATTTTTATTGCCATTCTGTATGCTCTTAGACTGAGTGTTGCGGTCGCCAAACCCACCACCTCCACGCCAACGTCACATCACCATTCAACACACTACTAGCCCCACCACCAAACAGGTGCAATGGTCACAACCAAACAAAAAATATAAGATACCCACTTTATACAAAATACCCCACAATACACACACACACACACACACAAAGTGGAAAACTGTTTGGTGGTGCATGTTGGATTGTAAACTTGATTTAGCCCGAGCCCATATGGAAGCTTCTAGAAAGTCGTAGAATGGTATGGAAGCTTCTAGAAAAACATAGAATGGTATGGAAGCTTCTAGAAAGTTGTAGAATGGTATGGAAGCTTCTAGAAAGTCGAAGAAGTATATATGGAAGTGTTTAGAAGGTTGTAGTAGATGATACATACTAGAAGTATCTAGTTAGTTGTGGTAAAGTATCTAGTGGGAATTATCTAGAATTAGGATAAGGATGATGATGTATTAGAATAATCTAGATTACGTAAGAATGTCCATGGAATATCCCGAGTCTAGAACCTTCCATGGACTAGTATAAATAGGTGATGGTGTATGCATTGTAAATACATAAGCAAAGCTTAAGCAATAAAAGTTCTATTGAGAAAGTACTCTAAGTGTTCCTCTCTTCATCAAGTATAAGCCTAAAAGGCCCTCGTGTTTCCAACAAAGTGGTATCAGAGCTAGAAGATCGAGATGTCAGGTGCAATGAACCTGTTCCAATTTCCTCGTCTTACCAAAGACAACTATGGTAGTTGGTGCATTCGTATGAAGGCGTTGCTCGGTTCACATGATGTGTGGGAGATAGTGGAAAAAGGTGTTGAGAAAGTTGATGATGAAAATTCGTTGAATGCCGCCCAAAGGGTGGAGTTGCAAAAGGCAAGAAAGAAGGATCAAAGTGCTCTTACACTCATCTATCAATGTCTTGATGATGCGATGTTTGAGAAAGTTGCAAATGCAACCACTTCTAAGGAAGCGTGGGAGATCCTTCAAAATGCTTTCAAAGGAATTGACAAGGTGAAAAAAGTACGTCTTCAAACTCTTAGAGGAGAGTTCGAAAAACTCCAAATGGAGGAATCCGAAACCATTTCGGATTATTTCACTCGTGTCTTGACCATTTCAAATGAAATGAAGAGAAATGGTGAAAGCTTGAGTGACACAAGGGTGATAGAAAAGATTCTTCGCTCTTTGCCACCAAGCTTTGATTACATTGTCGTGGCCATAGAGGAGTCAAAAGACATAGACTCTATGACCATTGATCAACTCATGGGATCTTTACAAGCCCATGAAGAGAAGTTGAAGAAAAGAAGGGGGAAAGAACCCTTAGAGCAAGCTTTATATTCAAAGGTCTCTTTCAAAGAAAGAGAAAAGAGCTTTCTACATGGAAAGGAGCAAGGACGAGGACGTGGTACTTTTCGAGGTCGTGGTGGTTTCCAAGGCCGAGGACGAGGAAGAGGAAGAGAAGATGTCAACAAAGAAGATGAAAACCAATGGTTTTCATATCGAAGAGGTCGTGGGAGAGGCTTTCAATCTCAAAGAGGAGGTAAGCCCCATATACAATGTTACAATTGTCGCAAATATGGTCATTATGCCAATGAATGTAGTAGCTCAAGACAAGTGGAAGAGAAAGCTAATCTTGTGGAGGTAGAAGACAAAGATGAGCTTACCTTGCTAATGGCAAGGCATGACAAACAAGAAGAGAGGATAGAGCCATGGCATATAGATTCCGCTGCGAGTAATCATATGACGGGTGAAGAAGACTTGTTCGTGGAGATGGAAACAAGTAAAGGTAATGTCACCTTTGGAGATGAATCAAAGGCACCGGTGAAAGGAAAAGGTAAAATACTTATCCGAGCTAAAGATGGAAGTCACCAATATATTTCAGACGTATACAATGTGCCTAATCTTAAAAGTAACATTTTAAGTGTGGGACAACTTTTGGAGAAAAACTACGATATTCATTTCAAAGATCGTAGTGCCACAATAAGAAATCCTGAAGGAAAGCTCATAGCAAAAGTGCCAATGACTAAAAACCGAATGTTCCTTCTAAACATTCAACATGATGAAGCTAAGTACTTAAAGAGTTGTTTGAAGGATCATTCGTGGCTTTGGCACATGAGGTACGGGCACTTAAACTTTGGTGACTTAAAATTATTATCCTCAAAGGGAATGGTGAAAGGGTTAGATCAAATTGATCATCCCAATCAAGTGTGTGAAGGATTCCTTCTTGGGAAGCATGCTAGGAGTTCGTTCCCGAAAGAAGCGACATCAAGAGCTATGGAGCCTCTACAACTGATTCACACGGATTTGTGCGGTCCCATTACTCCACCCTCTCATGGTAAGAATCTTTACTTTATGCTCTTTATTGATGATTTTTCAAGAAAAACTTGGGTAAATTTTCTAAAAGAAAAATCCCAAGCTTTTGAAGCTTTTAAGACATTTAAAGCTATGGTAGAAAAGGAGAAAGGTTTAAAAATTAAATCCATGAGATCCGATAGAGGTGGAGAATTTTTATCAAAAGAATTTAACAAATTTTGTGAGGATAATGGGATCCGGAGATTTCTTACGGCTCCTTACTCCCCACAACAAAATGGAGTGGTGGAGAGAAAGAATAGAACCATTCTCAATATGGTCCGAAGTATGTTGAAAAGTAAGAAGATGCCAAAGGAGTTTTGGGCCGAAGCGGTTGACTGTGCGGTATATCTATTGAACCGGTGTCCGTCAAAGAGTTTAGACAACAAGACTCCACAAGAAGCATGGAATGGAATGAAGCCTACTGTCTCTCACCTAAAGGTATTTGGAAGTATAGCGTATGTTCACGTTCCGAGCCAAAGGCGATCCAAGCTTGATGATAGAAGTGAAAAGTATGTGTTCGTTGGCTACGACAAGCAGTCAAAAGGTTATAAGCTCTATAATCCAATCACTGGGAAGGTGGTAGTGAGTAGAGACGTGGAGTTCAATGAAGAAGAAGCATGGGATTGGAGCATTAAGGAAAATGAAAGGTATGACTTTCTTCCTATGACTAACGAAGAAGAGACAAGTGAATCAAGTGAAGAAGTCCAACAACCTCAAAGTCCAACTCCAACCCAAGACTCACCTTCAAGTTCAAGTGAAGGAGAACCAAAGACAAGAAGCTTGCAGGAGCTCTACGAGGTAACTGAGGAAATACCCCTTCTTTGTTTATATGCTGACTGTGAACCTTTAGTTTTTGAAGAAGCTATGAAAAGCAAGAAATGGAGACAAGCCATGGACGAGGAGTTAAAGTCAATAGAAAAGAATGATACGTGGGAGTTGAAGACCCTTTCGAAAGGCCAAAAGGCTATTGGAGTCAATTGGGTATACAAGACCAAGAAAAACGCCAAAGGCGAAGTGGATAAGTACAAGACAAGGCTTGTGGCTAAAGGTTACAAAAAGAAGCATGGTATCGACTATGAAGAGGAAGGATGTAAGAATGACACATGCGAGGTCCGAAAACCAAGTTATAGATATCTTCACCAAGCCGCTCAACGAGCGAGATTTCTCAAGACTAAGGATGATGCTTGGAGTAGGGAAATCAAGTTTAAAGGGGGGTGTTGGATTGTAAACTTGATTTAGCCCGGGCCCATATGGAAGACACTTCTAGAAAATCGTAGAATGGTATGGAAGCTTCTAGAAAGTAGTAGAATGGTATGGAAGCTTCTAGAAAGTCGTAGAATGGTATCCATAGAAGTGTTTAGAATATTGTAGTAGATGATAACTACAAGAAGTATCTAGAATATGATAGAAATATCTAGTTAAACTTATAGGAAGTATCTAGAACTAGGTATGTTGATAAGGATAGTGATGTATCAAGAATGATCTAGAATCAAGATTAGGATGATGATGTAAGTAATTATCCATGGAAAATATCTGGGGTTCTAGAACCTTCCATGGAGTAGTATAAATAGGTGTATGGTGATACATTTGTATGGACCTAAGCAAAGCTTAAGTAATAAAGTTACATTGAGAAAGTTCTCTAAGTGTTCCTCTCTTCATCAAGTATAAGCCTAAAAGGCCCTCGTGTTTCCAACAAAGTGGTATCAGAGCTAGAAGATCGAGATGTCAGGTGCAATGAACTTGTTCCAATTTCCTCGTCTTACCAAAGACAACTATGGTAGTTGGTGCATTCGTATGAAGGCGTTGCTCGGTTCACATGATGTGTGGGAGATAGTCGAAAAAGGTGTTGAGAAAGTTGATGATGAAAGTTCGTTGAATGCCGCCCAAAGGGTGGAGTTGCAAAAGGCAAGAAAGAAGGATCAAAGTGCTCTTACACTCATCTATCAATGTCTTGATGATGCGATGTTTGAGAAAGTTGCAAATGCAACCACTTCTAAGGAAGCGTGGGAGATCCTTCAAAATGCTTTCAAAGGAATTGACAAGGTGAAAAAAGTACGTCTTCAAACTCTTAGAGGAGAGTTCGAAAAACTCCAAATGGAGGAATCCGAAACCATTTCGGATTATTTCACTCGTGTCTTGACCATTTCAAATGAAATGAAGAGAAATGGTGAAAGCTTGAGTGACACAAGGGTGATAGAAAAGATTCTTCGCTCTTTGCCACCAAGCTTTGATTACATTGTCGTGGCCATAGAGGAGTCAAAAGACATAGACTCTATGACCATTGATCAACTCATGGGATCTTTACAAGCCCATGAAGAGAAGTTGAAGAAAAGAAGGGGGAAAGAACCCTTAGAGCAAGCTTTATATTCAAAGGTCTCTTTCAAAGAAAGAGAAAAGAGCTTTCTACATGGAAAGGAGCAAGGACGAGGACGTGGTACTTTTCGAGGTCGTGGTGGTTTCCAAGGCCGAGGACGAGGAAGAGGAAGAGAAGATGTCAACAAAGAAGATGAAAACCAATGGTTTTCATATCGAAGAGGTCGTGGGAGAGGCTTTCAATCTCAAAGAGGAGGTAAGCCCCATATACAATGTTACAATTGTCGCAAATATGGTCATTATGCCAATGAATGTAGTAGCTCAAGACAAGTGGAAGAGAAAGCTAATCTTGTGGAGGTAGAAGACAAAGATGAGCTTACCTTGCTAATGGCAAGGCATGACAAACAAGAAGAGAGGATAGAGCCATGGCATATAGATTCCGCTGCGAGTAATCATATGACGGGTGAAGAAGACTTGTTCGTGGAGATGGAAACAAGTAAAGGTAATGTCACCTTTGGAGATGAATCAAAGGCACCGGTGAAAGGAAAAGGTAAAATACTTATCCGAGCTAAAGATGGAAGTCACCAATATATTTCAGACGTATACAATGTGCCCAATCTTAAAAGTAACATTTTAAGTGTGGGACAACTTTTAGAGAAAAACTATGATATTCATTTCAAAGATCGTAGTGCCACAATAAGAAATCCTGAAGGAAAGCTCATAGCAAAAGTACCTATGACTAAAAACCGAATGTTCCTTCTAAACATTCAACATGATGAAGCTAAGTGCTTAAAGAGTTGTTTAAAGGATCATTCATGGCTTTGGCACATGAGGTACGGGCACTTAAACTTTGGTGACTTAAAGTTATTATCCTCAAAGGGAATGGTGAAAGGGTTAGATCAAATTGATCATCCCAATCAAGTATGTGAAGGATGCCTTCTTGGGAAGCATGCTAGGAGTTCGTTCCCGAAAGAAGCAACCTCAAGAGCTAAGGAGCCTTTACAACTAATTCACACGGATTTGTGCGGTCCCATTACTCCACCCTCTCATGGTAAGAATCTTTACTTCATGCTTTTTATTGATGATTTTTCAAGAAAAACTTGGGTATATTTTCTAAAAGAAAAATCCCAAGCTTTTGAAGCTTTTAAAATATTTAAAGCTATGGTTGAAAAGGAGAAAGGTTTAAAAATTAAATCCATGAGATCCGATAGAGGTGGAGAATTTTTATCGAAAGAATTTAACAAATTTTGTGAGGATAATGGGATCCGGAGATTTCTAACGGCTCCTTACTCCCCACAACAAAATGGAGTGGTGGAGAGAAAGAATAGAACCATTCTCAATATGGTCCGAAGTATGTTGAAAAGTAAGAAGATGCCAAAGGAGTTTTGGGCCGAAGCGGTTGACTGTGCGGTATATCTATTGAACCGGTGTCCGTCAAAGAGTTTAGACAACAAGACTCCACAAGAAGCATGGAATGGAATGAAGCCTACTGTCTCTCACCTAAAGGTATTTGGAAGTATAGCGTATGTTCACGTTCCGAGCCAAAGGCGATCCAAGCTTGATGATAGAAGTGAAAAGTATGTGTTCGTTGGCTACGACAAGCAGTCAAAAGGTTATAAGCTCTATAATCCAATCACTGGGAAGGTGGTAGTGAGTAGAGACGTGGAGTTCAATGAAGAAGAAGCATGGGATTGGAGCATTAAGGAAAATGAAAGGTATGACTTTCTTCCTATGACTAACGAAGAAGAGACAAGTGAATCAAGTGAAGAAGTCCAACAACCTCAAAGTCCAACTCCAACCCAAGACTCACCTTCAAGTTCAAGTGAAGGAGAACCAAAGACAAGAAGCTTGCAGGAGCTCTACGAGGTAACTGAGGAAATACCCCTCCTTTGTTTATATGCTGACTGTGAACCTTTAGTTTTTGAAGAAGCTATGAAAAGCAAGAAATGGAGACAAGCCATGGATGAGGAGATAAAGTCAATAGAAAAGAATGATACGTGGGAGTTGACGACGCTTCCAAAAGGCCAAAAGGCTATTGGAGTCAAGTGGGTATACAAGGCCAAGAAAAACGCCAAAGGCGAAGTGGAGAAGTACAAGGCAAGACTTGTGGCAAAAGGTTACAAGCAGAAGCATGGGATCGACTACGAAGAGGTATTTGCTCCTGTTGCTCGTTTAGAAACTATTAGAATGATTATTGCTATTGCTGCTCAATATAGGTGGAAAATCCACCAAATGGATGTGAAGTCTGCATTTCTAAATGGACTTCTCGAAGAAGAAGTTTATGTGGAGCAACCAGAGGGATATGTTGCCAAAGGGCATGAAGGTAAAGTGCTAAGGTTGAAGAAGGCCTTGTATGGTCTAAAGCAGGCACCACGTGCTTGGAATACTAGAATTGACAAGTATTTCCAAGAACATGGTTTTACTAAATGCCTAAGTGAATATGCACTTTACGTGAAATTTGAAAGTGGAGGTATACTGCTCGTCTGCTTGTACGTGGATGATTTGATATTTACAGGAAACTCTCAGAGTATGATTGATGAGCTCAAGAAGTCAATGACAAAAGAGTTTGAGATGACAGACATAGGACTTATGTCTTATTATCTTGGCATTGAGGTGAAGCAGACGAATGATGGAATTTTCATAAGTCAAGAAGGATATGCCAAGGAGATATTAAGGAGGTTTGGCATGGATAAGTGCAATCCCGTTGGCACCCCCATAGAACATAAGGCAAAGCCTTCTAAGCATGACGGAGGAGAAGCGGTAGACTCAACTCTATTCAAGAGTCTCGTTGGAAGTTTGCGCTATTTGACATGTACAAGACCCGACATTCTCTTTGCGGTTGGATTAATTAGTCGTTTCATGGAAGAGCCTACGACAAAACATTTGGAGATTGCGAAGAGGATCCTCCGTTATATCAAAGGTACCATAGATTATGGTATGTTTTACTCAACAAGTGAAGACTTCAAGCTGGTTGGATATAGCGACAGTGACTGGGCTGGAAATAAAGACGATGGAAGAAGTACAACAGGATTCCTGTTCTTCCTGGGTAACAATGCCTTTACATGGTCTTCAAAGAAGCAACCTATTGTTACCTTATCCAGTTGTGAAGCGGAGTACGTAGCTGCAACATCGTGCGTATGTCACGCAATTTGGCTAAGAAGTATGCTAAAGGAGCTACACATGGAGCAAGAAGATGCGACTGAGATCTACGTGGATAACAAGTCAGCAATCGACTTAGCGAAAAATCCGGTCTACCATGATCGAAGTAAGCATATTAACACTCGTTATCATTTTATTAGAGAATGCATTGCAAGAAAGGATGTTCGAGTGATACATACGAGGTCCGAAGATCAAGTTGCAGATATCTTCACCAAGCCGCTCAACGAGAAAGACTTCTCAAGACAACGAATGATGCTTGGAGTCGGTAAATCAAGTTTAAAGGGGGGTGTTGGATTGTAAACTTGATTTAGCCCGAGCCCATATGGAAGCTTCTAGAAAGTCATAGAATGGTATGGAAGCTTCTAGAAAGTTGTAGAATAGTATGGAAGCTTCTAGAAAGTCGAAGAAGTATCTATGGAAGTGTTTAGAAGGTTGTAGTAGATGATACATACTAGAAGTATCTAGTTAGTTGTGGTAAAGTATCTAGTGGGAATTATCTAGAATTAGGATAAGGATGATGATGTATTAGAATAATCTAGATTACGTAAGAATGTCCATGGAATATCCCGAGTCTAGAACCTTCTGTGGACTAGTATAAATAGGTGATGGTGTATGCATTGTAAATGACCTAAGCAAAGCTTAAAGCAATAAAGTTACATTGTAAATTTCTCTAAGTATTCCTCTCTTCGTAAGCCTAAAAGACCCTCGTGTTTCCAACAAAGTGGTATCAGAGCTAGAAGATCGAGATGTCAGGTGCAATGAACTTGTTCCAATTTCCTCGTCTTACCAAAGATAACTATGGTAGTTGGTGCATTCGAATGAAGGCGTTACTCGGTTCACACGATGTGTGGGAGATAGTCGAAAAAGGTGTTGAGAAAATTGATGATGAAAGTTCGTTGAATGCCGCCCAAAGGGTGGAGTTGCAAAAGGCAAGAAAGAAGGATCAAAGTGCTCTTACACTCATCTATCAATGTCTTGATGATGCGATGTTTGAGAAAGTTGCAAATGCAACAACTTCTAAGGAAGCGTGGGAGATCCTTCAAAATGCTTTCAAAGGAATTGACAAGGTGAAAAAGGTACGTCTTTAAACT
>LBNU01011303.1:17327-34941 GCA_014162995.1 Artemisia annua
ATATCCAGGAGGTACATTGAGTCAAAATGGGGACAAAGCAGCAAAAGCCACTTGCAGCCCTATTTGTGAACAAGTTTGACTTCCCAAGGACTAAAGTTGACTTTTTATTCATTTTGAACTTTCAGGGACTAGTTTTGCCAATTTATGAAACTCCAGGGACTGAAAATTACAATTGTGTGAACTTTGCATGCTTTTCACTTGTTTCCAATCTTTTTGTACCTGAATTACATAAAAACACATTTCAATGATATTTGTAACATTTGTATGGTTATTTATGTGTTTTTGGTCGTTTTGTGGGTTCATACAATGTAAAATATATGTGTAATTTGACACATATCACTTATACAGATCTAATTCAAGAAACACTTGGTGTTGCAATTTACGTCATGTGAGAGCTTGGACTAGATTCCAACAACAAGGTAAATCTCCATGGTTACGTGAGACCGTACATGGATAATTTGCAGTTTCTAAATTAGATACCTATTAGAACATGTGTCAATATGATATCAAGACTACTTTAATTTGTATATTTATGAATTCTTGGAATGACATAAATTAATAAAGTAATCTAATGCTACTTCAATCTGAATATTTATGTATTCTTGGAATGACATAAATAAATGAAAAAATAATGTTGTTTTACATTACTTTGAAGTAATAAATTAACTTGAAATTACTATTGAAACCAAGAGATGGTGTTCATAATTACTTTAGTTAAAAATGTTTATGTTTCATTGTAAAGATATAAACATAAAGTCTTTTAATTGTTACAAGACTTATAACAAAGTAAGACGTTAACTAGTTATGTTTTTAATTAAGACATATACAAGAAGTCATTAAATTGTTAAATGACTTATAACGTATAGTGGGATTATAACAGTTTATGTTTTCTTGTAGAGACATGGACATAAAGTGACTTTGTCAAAAGTACTTATGTTATAAAGTATGTAATTGGCTTGAAAATACTATTATACCATTAAAATGACTTAGTTGGTAAATTGACAAGCCAAAAGGAATATGGTTATCTTAAATATTGTTAGATTGTCTTACAATATTAATCCTAATGAAATACAAACTGTTTATAGTATGTTCAGTTAGGAAAATCAAACTCCTGTTATATTGTTTGATTAAAGATAACTATGACTTCGTTTCTTCCAAAAGTTATCAATGTTAGAAAATTGAGTATGGATTGAATATACTCAATTATACTCCAACCTAGAAGATTAATAAGACTCCATCAAATGATGGAATGTGATGAATCACATTAAGTTTTAAAATGAAGTTATGAATTTGTTAAATTACTTATGAGTAGGTTATTAACAAACAAAAGTCATGAACTGTTGGTATGTGCTTATTCACATACCTTTTTACTCACCATTTTCAGACTCTATAAGACCAAAAACTAACGCTAAACGCCAAAAATATCGTGTTTTTGTGTTTGTGACTGTGCAGGGAAGGATATTGCATAAATGGCAACAAAATCAACCAAAAAGCCTAAAACGAGCACGAGATGTGGAAAAGAGTCTAGAAGTGAAGCCAAAGATGAAATCTCTTAAGAAAAGCCCGTGACGACGAAATTATTCCTTAGAAGCTCAAGAAAATAAAAGAGACACTTAATCAATATTCAAAGATATTTAAAAGAAAAACCGTCCAAGTTTGAGCAAGTGATCTTTTAATTCTTTGAAGACTTTTAGAGAACACGTCAACACGAAGCCTCAAGTTACAAGAAGTTACATTTAGTATTTGAAACGTTTAGTAGTCTTGTAATGTAGTTTATATGTTGTTTTCATGAGATGTAAAAGTCTAGGGGGCAAAATGTACACGAAGGCAAACTTGAACCCCTCCTAGCATGATAAATACCCCATGGGTGGCTTCATTTTGAAGCTAGTCTTAGTTTTATTAAGTTTTAGTTTTTGTAAGTTTTTTATTATTAATGCATTTTTAATTTTCATGTCTTAAACTTTTCTTTTTAGCTTATTGTCATTCATCTTAATCTTTCTTTTAAATCTTTACATGTTTTGAGCTTACTTTAGTTATTATTAATCATTGTTTGTGTTCACCTTAATCTCTTATAAAAGCTTTTATAAAATTCTTGTCACCTTTGCATGTGTCTATTTCGAATAAAAGAAAAAATGGGGTAGTGCTTATTTGTGGTGCGTTAAGCTTATACATCATCTTATTGGTTTCTTAAACTAGTTCTTTACAAAGGTTTTTATAAGTTTTAATTAGTTTATCTTATTTATTTCACGAAAAAAAATTCCAGCGTCCAAATTCATTTTTTGCGAGTATAGTTTTAGGGTTTAGCGAGTATGGGTTGTTTTGATTTTTAGCGAGTAGGGAAAGTAGGGTTTAGCGAGTATCACTTTTATGTTTAGCGAGTAAGGATTAGAATTTTGATGAGTCTTGCGAGTAGGAAACTAAGTCTAGTGAGTATCAAGTAAAAAATTGCGAGTAAGCAAACCATTCTAGCGAGTTTCATCTTGGCTAGCGAGTTTGGAGTTTCGAATTAAGTTCTTGCGAGTATGGATTCAAATTTTGCAAGTATGGTTCTTTTTTCAAAGAGTTGCGAGTATGGTACCTTGTTTTTGCGAGTAATGAACATTTTATTTGTGAGTCTTGGTTACTAGTTTGCGAGTATTATTTTCACTTATCTTTTGAGTCAAGTTTTGTTTTCTAATTTTCCATTCTCATTTCTTTTATAAGCCGATCTAGGCTTTTCTTTACTTCATCGTTTCATCGAGTGAAGTTTTGTTTAGATTCATTTCTAAACGACACTCTGTCGAATTTTTCTAAAAATCTATTAAACTTAGTTTATTTTCTTGTCGACTTAGTTCATTAAATCTTTTAAAAGCTTTACGTTTACTTTTCATTTATTAAGTCTTAAAAATCCAAAAACAATTTTACTTTCTTATTAAGCTTTTCTTTCTTATATTTTGTTTACTTTTTCTTTATTTCTTTTATTTCTTTTATCGTTGTTCTTAATCATTTTCGTTCATCAAAAATACAAAACACCAAACAAATATTTTCTTTATTAATTTCTTTTATCATTTACAATTTCAACTTCATTTCTCTTCGTTTAATCTAGTTTTATGTTTTCTTTTCTTGTTAATTCTATTTCTTTTAAACACGTTCTTATTTGCATTAAGTCTTAAACATATTTCGTAGAATAATCAAAACAAAATCAAATCTTTCAAACCTATTCATATCACATAACTCACGACTCATTTGACTAGATCAGTTCAACCCTCGTTGGGACTACGACTCGAGGTTCGTGCTTTGCACCTTGCTAGAACGGCCTCATCAACTGTCATTGTGTTTTGTAATGTCCAAAAAAAAGAACATTGTATTGTTGCTCTATTTGCTAAATATTTATAGATAGTCTTTAAATTACTAAAAGCAAGCGGGAGTTTTGATCTTTTAAGGATAAAATTACAAGATGCAATCTTCTCAAATACACTAGTAAATATCATGATGAGGCTAGACATTAAAATGTTAAACCTCAAGATGATGGAATTCTCATTCATAGAATAGCAAAGATATCTCAGATATTTGATTAATATGCTGAGGGCTATGAGTTACAAGATTATTGTAAACCTGATAATCATTATGATACATTACCAAATATGGAATTGGGTAAAGTTCACATGCTATGAATGATTAAGATGTTGTCTATAAAGATAATTAATTATAGAAACTTGGTTTATCTTAATAGTTAGACTAGAAAATAAAGATGAGTTTCTTCAAAGATAAGGTAACCCTTGTGGTTTAAATCTTTGTGTAGAAATTATATGGACAATATTGTGCACGTATTTAATGAATGCTTTATGACAAGATTATTAATCACACATAAGCAATTAACTGTGATTGATTATTCTATCCTAAACAAATTAAATATATAAAGATTATGATTGTCATATTTAGTTTCATTAATATGAAATTGACAATGGAATATCAAAACTCTTTTTCAAGTGATTATTTGAGCAAGGACGGTAAGTAATCAAAAAGAGTTTAGGAATTCAAAATAAATCTTTGGAAATGTACAAAATGCAATAATTCATGACTTGATAAATGCATGCATCTAGGAGATTATTTTAATGTTTTGATTTATAATTGAAATAAGATAATTTCTAAGTATTCCTGAAAGCTAGTGGAAGTATTATGTTGATTTTCTTAAATCATATATGTTGTATAACATATAAAAAGTAACGTTCCATATAAGTTAAATGTTAAGTCTTAACTTGGAATGAAATTTCACATGAAAGATTTAGAAAATAAGATATACAACTGATGCAGGTTTTACCGACCAAGTTTTAATATTTATAAAGTTGCTCGTTTACCTAAGGTCTACCTAATGCACTATCGGGCAGTGTACTCGGTCGTGTGAGGTATAGCTAGTTGGTAAAGCCGAGGTCGTCCCAAGAGCTATGCGTGTGGAGTCTATCTAAGTTTAGTGTCACGTTTAAAAGGCGGTTTATGATTATAGAGATTAATTAACTAATAAAAGTAAATGACAAGACAAGTAAATAAATAGAAGAGAATCAGTAAGGAGAAGCAGTGTTAACCTAATTACTACTCTTGTTATTACCATGATTAGTTTTCTAGCAAGTGCATCCTATCGTTTCGTCTGGGGGTTATATACATTTAGGATCAGAGGGTTAAATCACCTAAATCTATCTTACACCTTGTCCTATTCTCGCATATTGTAAATACAAGAGTTCATCGGGCGGCGTGAACCTACGAGGATGCAAGAGTCATTAAGTACCTCTACTAACTTGGACAAGTCTAGCGGGATGCGGGTATTGGTCACATCTTACACCCCCTCTAACTTCTTTAAGCATATCGCATTGGTAGGTGGTCCTAGGGTTAATTCGCACATGTATGGTGATATTTCTATCACCAAGTCACATCCTCATTGGTTTGGGTCCTAGGGTTAATTCACCAAGCCTCCAAGGAACTACCAATCCTCAACACTACCAAAACTAGAGTGTCCTAAGATTAGCCAAGAAAGTATATAAACAAGACGATAATAGATGCGGAGAAAACTAAATCATAATAACAACAATTTCATAACAAGGCTAACACCAAGAGGTGTTTAGCCACTCATATTCATAAATGCAGTAAGACAAGTGTTTGATATCACAAATGTAAACATGAATTGAATACAAATCAAAGGAATAAATAAACTTATGATTGGTGTGTGAATTCTCCCTTGAAAATGACTTGTATGCAAATTGAACTTCATTCCTCCTGCTCCCTGAATTCCTCCCAGCTTCTGTGTGGTGAAAAGTGAATGAATAAAATCGGAATTAGGGCTGGTATTTATAGGCCCGACTTTGCTACGGCGTAGCTGAATGAGTTGCTACGCCGTAGCCTTTGTTATTTTCATCTAAGCCGTAGCTTGATCAAGTGCTACAAGCGTAGTTTCATCCTTAGTTGCTTCTACGACGTAGTTATTTGGGAAACTACGCCGTAACTTCTTCTTTGGCCACGTGAGTTCTTTACTGCTTCATTTTGGGGTCTACGCAGTAGGTGGAGAGTGGCTACTCCGTAGAGCCCTTTAATAGGTTACTACGCCGTAGTCATGATTGAGCTACGCCGTAGTCTTCATAAGTTCTTGCTACGGCGTAGATAGATAGAGTCTCTACCCCGTAGTTGGTGCAGAATCCGCATACTTCACATATTTTCTCTTTAGTCCTTCCATTTCCGTGTTTCTTCGTTCCTTTGCTCATCTTTGCCCTAAAAACAGAATATAAACGAATAAGAGTATATATCCTAACATATTAATACAAAAGATGAGTAATTAAGGGGGAAATTAACACTTAAATCATAGATTTATTTGATGTTATCAACAACCTTGGAACAAAAGTTTATTATTTAATAAACATGTGCGGTAAATGAATCTAATAGAACATGATATATCATTTAAAAAATATAAATGGATATGTAGAACATGAATAAAATCTAAGTATGACTCAAGGATTTTTCATGTTATTGTTGTATCATGCTTGAATACAAGATGATTTGACAATATTAATATCTAATTAAAAGTTATTAGATAACTTGTGTAATGAATATTTTAAAGTAATATGTTTGGATATAGAATCACATCCTCAGTCTGGAACAGCTTCAAAATTCTATAGATGAACAATTGGTCAATTATTGTGCAAATTGTCGTAGTCAACAAACTTGAATGTTTGAAAGGCATCAAACATTACACAATAGATATTAAAATTTACGGGAATTTTAAAGAGCACATTGTTGTTTGCATAAAATGATGCTAATGAAATTGAGATGAAACTCAATACTAGTTATGATAAGGATTTCATCCTTGGCCATGTGGACTAGTTATGCTTATTAAGAGCATAGTTGCATTATACATTAAAGAATAAGAATACTTTAAACTTTAAAATGTTTGGAAGTTTGATTATCATAAATTGGTGGTTAAGGATGCCACACACTTTATGAAATATTATATGGCAATATCAAATTATTTGAATGCACACATACAAGAACTTCACAAGTTGAATTCTTGAAATAAGTATTCTTAAAATTCTGATAGATCAAAGTTGGATGATTTATGCCTTGTCAACAAGTATGAATGCCATCACTTGAGACATAATTCATCAACTAGAGTTATCATGCATTGATCTATTTAGTATTTAGATAAAGGATGTTAAACAATTATGATAATAAAATTAAATACTTGGTATGTTTAATTTATAATATATTGTATCCTATATTTGCATGTTTAAATACGTGAATAATTTAGTTATTCTAAATCGTCCGTTGTCAGTTAATGATATGGGAATATCATTAAATTAAGACAAATGTGATTGTTGGTATAATATACTTAAAGTATATTGATGCGTGGACATGCCAAATTCATATAATATTCAATGATATCGAATATAGGACATATCCCAACTACATGATGTTACTTTATGGATTTTGTCATTAAGTAAATCATGAGAAGTTATCCTCAGACTTGAGATACAAGATAACTATCATGAATGTAGTACATTTTTGTGGAACAACTTAACGCTATACGTAACTGGTAGTCATAAGGGTTGTTTTC
The DNA here is from genome assembly GCA_014162995.1 of Artemisia annua. Taxonomy (NCBI): domain Eukaryota; kingdom Viridiplantae; phylum Streptophyta; class Magnoliopsida; order Asterales; family Asteraceae; genus Artemisia; species Artemisia annua. The sequence goes on from LBNU01011303.1 coordinate 24,403, forward strand.
GGAAGTGTTACAAAGTTCGTGAGTTGTGCTTGTAGTCAAGATATAATTTGTTCCTTCAAAGTTTTGGAGTTTAATACTACCGGGCCCCTCGTAGGGTTGACAAGATGTTTGCGTGCGCACACCCAAGATCTCCCTTGAATATGTTCAGAAGATTTGGTAATCTTACTCAATCATAAACAACGAGACCAAAAGCTGTCCTGAGATTTATTACACTTGTAAAAGAAATAAAAGCAAGAGTTCGGGAAGTTTGTAAAAAGGCTCAAGTTTTTTGGGGATTGAGGAAACACCGAGTTCAGGTCTTCCGTTGAGCGAGAGCCCTTCCACACGGGACTCCCGGATAAAGAAAGTGATTCTGTTCCCTTACATAATGGTTGAATAAAGAATGACTTAAATCCATATCTTTATTTAACGTGGTATTAGTAACAAAAGGATAATAATAATGAGAAATCATTAAAAGGTTTTTCCAGGAGCCTTACTCGAGTTGTACTAGAGGCATCGGCGTGTTGCAAGACGCTAACCGATGTGATCACACTATTAAGATATGTCCAAGTGGGAGCTGTTAGTTTTATGAACATAAATTAATAGTCGTGTGTTAGGATCGAACTCGAGATCAAGGGATTGCACACTTTACGTATGAGAATTAAAGTTTAATAGTTTTATATAAAATGTTATATTAAATTATTAATTACACAAAATGGATAACAACCGTTAGTATTCAACGATAAATGACTAACGACCGTTAGACGAATAAAAGGAAAGAATTATTGTGTAAATAATTGGAAGTCAAGAAAGTTTCGGAAACACCCCTAACTGTTTGGCCGATCGGTTATGGGTGAGGGGAAACCCAACCCAAACCTAACTTAGACTCCAAGTATTCTACACTATCTAAACAAAGGCAATGTTATTGTTTTGGGTACTCTTGTGCACACACACATAACTCTAACTTGTTTTCTCTTTTTCTTTTCCTTCTAGTCGATCAAACAAACACCCTTGTTAAGGGTTGATCGATTTTTTTGATTAAAACAAAGTGTTTGGTTTTGTTTTGTGTATTAAAACTAGCATTACTTTAATTTGATTTAGTACGTGTGTACAAGAACGTGATATAAGCACACTATTGATTATATCTTGGATTGAATAACAAAAAGGTAAGTGGTTATTCTTTAATGCATTCATAAACCCTAATTAGGGTTTTTGATCATTGAATTGAAGATTAAGTTCTTGTTTGACTAGAACTTTCAGATACGTTTACTATTTTTTTTTGAACGGCAACATTTTATTTCGCAAAAACCAAAACAACAACATACAAAAGAGATGGCATCCCAACTCTTCAACAAGCTAGTTAAAGAGAGGGACCCAAGGCCTACATGGAGAATACAAACAACAGATACGTTTACTATTTATTTATTTGGTTAATTAATATATACATTATATGATCTTGTAATTGCTTCCGCTATGCTTACTTGATGTTATTGTTTTATATATATGATTGTCATGATTATAGAATTCCAAACAGTTTGTTCTCTCTTCCCTTACCTCTTTTAATACTTCACTTACATATACTTTGATATATATTGCTTGCATGCTTATACATACTTGTTAATTAACTTGACCCTTAACTTACTTTAACTTTAAAATAACATATTCACCCCGTCTAGGGTTCTATAGTTACAATAAAAAATCCCATCATAAAAGTTGGTACAGCACATCATGTTACCGGTGACTTAACTAGTTAAGCATTGCGTTTGCAAACGTAGGCAATATGTTTTTGATGAAATGTATCGATGGCGACTCGAAGAAACTTCCAATGTTTGGACAAATAATAGAAACCACTTTGCACCCACCATCGCGGCACAGTGACAAACTAGTCCTTTCAATTCCTATTCACCTGTGATTTTCTAGCAAGCCCCCACGGACCCTACGAAGAATTAAAGCTAGACTATTCTATCCCTAAGTCATGTTCCTCCTAAGACAAATGTTTATACTTTATACACAATTTAGGTATTTTCTTAAGGTTGTTATTTCTTAGTGAAACAAGTCAATAATCGGTAGCTTACATGTTACAGAATCTGACCCAGGGGAAATGTACATGTCTTTATCTTGCTATAAATAATTTAGTGTGGATCATATTTAAATTCAAGAATGCCCAATCATTGTCATTATGGATGCTCAGCAAGAAGAAGCTGCAATGCCCACAGCCATTAACATTATGCCTGCTAAGAAAAAAGAACTAATGAACAACATTGCCATGAAGAGGACTAGTGAATGGTTTGCTATAAGTCTTCTTTTCGATTTTCTTTTATGTTTATGCTTTTGAGTTAGTTGATTTTGAAATGTTACCTTTTCTTTTGCAGGATTTTCTCCCAGAATATCCCGAGTGATGTTACAATTCACGTACGTGGCGTATCATTTTCATTACATAAGGTACATTAACTTAATGTCTTTATAGATTGCAAATAAAGTTATGAGGAAACCGATGTTTTTAAACATGTATATCGCTGCAGTTTCCATTAGTGTCAAAGTGTGGGTATATGAGGAAACTGATATCAAACTCCAAGAAGGCTGCTTATGTAGTCAAAATCAATGATGTCCCAGGAGGGCCTGAAGGATTCCATCTTGCTGCAAAGTTTTGCTATGGAATAAACTTCGAACTATCCACTGAGAACATTGCGATGGCAAGATGTGTGGCTGAGTATCTTGAAATGACAGAAGACTATGCAGTCGGAAACCTTGTATTAAGAACTGAGGCCTATCTAAAGGAAGTAGGACTCAATTCGTTGGCTTGTGCAGTTTCTATCTTGAAATCATCAGAAAGCCTTTTACCCGTAGCTGAAAACGTGAAGCTGATCACTCGTTGTGTAGACTCTATAGCGCTTTTAGTGACGAAAGAAAGCCAGTATTGTTTTTCAACTAGTATAGAATCCAGCAGTGAAGGTTTAGATTCTTCTTCATCATCTTTTGGTCATCTAAAAGAAGTAGTTGATTGGTGGGCTGAAGACTTGATTGTGCTTAGCATCCATACCTTTCAAAGGGTTCTTCTTGCAATGATTTCAAGGGGATTCAACAAGTATGCAATTGGTCCTATATTGACACTTTACGCCAACAAATGTTTTCAAGATTTGGTAAGATCTCTTATACTCACTACTTTACACAATGTCACACATTTAATTAGAGAACTGAAAATATCGACCAGATTATCCATAAAAAAGTTGATATGGGTTATATATGATGTATAAATATGGTCAATGAGTTAACTTGAAGATTTAACCAAAAAGGAAACATGTCAAATGGGTTGAAAATCATCGGATTGTGTACAATAACTCAGAAATTATCCATTTTGACCCATACCCTTTTTTACTGTTTTCGAACCCGTTCAACACCATCATTTTCCACCTCTACATTTTTAGATGAAGATGTAAACACGCCCTTAATGTCTCTTTCAGCTGTTTAATCTGTTATGATCATTTTAACTGATCTGAGACTATGTATTTCTGTTAATCAAGCAGGAGATATTAGGAAAGGAGAAGAACATAAGTGATCCAAAGCAAGAAAATGAGAAGAGGGTTGTTTTAGAAACAATAGTTAGTCTATTGCCAAGGGAAAAGAATGCACTCTCAACTAGTTTCCTTTCAATGCTACTTCGATCTGCGATACACCTTGAGACCACAGTTGCATGTAGGCTAGATTTGGAGAAACGAATGGGGTTACAGCTAGGACAAGCTGAATTGGATGATATTTTGATTCCTTCTTTTCGCTTTGATGGTGACACGTTGTTTGATGTTGATACAGTGCAGCGCATCTTGGTAAATTATGGTGAGTTTGAGGGCACTCGTGAGGATATGGAAAAGGTTGGGAAGCTTATGGAGAACTATCTTGCTGAAATAGCTTCTGATTGTAACTTGTCATCGTTGAAATTTATAAACCTCGCTGAACATATACCAGATCAAGAAAGGGTGACAGACGATGGAATGTATAGAGCCATTGATATATACTTAAAGGTACAATCCTTTTCAGGTTAATTGCATAAACTATAACATGTCATCCTCCAAAATTTATATATTAGGTAATATACTCGTAGTATTTTATTTTGCAAGCAAGCAGCAAACTTTCAAAAAGTTCTTTTTACAAGGTAAGAGACTAAATGTTTACTTTCCATCATCAAGGTTCTAGTTTGGTAACTTTTTTTCTCCCTTTCTCTCTCTAAATTAGGCGAGTGGGTGATGCCAGAAATGGTTATTTCCGCACTCGTTAACCAAACTAGAGGTTTTTTTTTGAAGTTTGTACTCTATTATAATAGAAAATATAAGCTATATTACTAATAGTAGAATAGAAAATGGTTACTTTAATATGTAATTAGTCCATTTTTTTTTTATTTTAAATCAAATGTTTCATAAAGATTAGCAATTGGAATTAAGAAATAGAGCCTATGATCAAGCATTTGGTTTTTGGATCATGCAGGCTCATCCTGTTATAGATGATAAAGGAAGAAAGAAGCTTTGCAGTTTAATAAACTGTCAAAAGCTAACCCCCGAGGCATGTGCTCATGCTACACGGAACGACAGGCTTTCTGCGGAAATGATGGTTCAAGTTCTTTCCTATGAACAGCAGCAGTTAAGAGAGATCGTGGATGATGCATCTAGACTGAATCAATTACCAGATGACCTGCCAAGCTTACAAAAAGAAAACCAAGATCTTAAATTTGAGCTTCTAAAGATGAAAATGAGACTTAAAGACGTTGACAAATCATCTACTGATAAGTCTACATCGCGTAGAAGATCATTCATTAGCACTGTGTCAAGAAAACTTGCAAAATTTACTCCATTTCTTTGGTCAGATCAAGGGGCATCACCTTCCAGTACCAGAAGCAGTAGTAAGCTAAGTAAATACAGAAGACATTCTATTTCTTGAATGCGACCCCTGTGCACCAACACCTACATTGTCGGTCATCGAGCTTGTCATCTTCTTCAAGTTATAAGGAAAAAATCTTGTAGGTTGATTCAAGGTTTTTACTCAAAGTTGTATCTTAAAACTTGTATCTCGAGTCTTCAAGGTGCTTTGTATCATGTTAGTTCTTCATGAAATAAATAAGTTACGGAGTAATATGAATGAGGGAGTACCTTTGTAATGCTAGAATAAACACGTCTAAAAAAGAAGAATACGTACACCTGAAGCCATTGATGTAACATGTATATCATATACGAGCTTAGATAATTTTACATATATACGACGACGTAAGGGTTACACCCTACAAAAAATTGTCCAAAGCAATTTTATTTTGGCCAACTTTTTTGTTCTTCACTTACTTTTTCATCAAAAACATAGCGTAAAATACATTTAATCTTTGTTGACGAGCTTTATTCACCAACCTCCCCACTAAAATTTGAAGTTTTCCGAAAAGGACATAGTTCTAATTATTCTTAGAACATGTCTTAGAAAACATACGTTTTTTTTTTTTTTTTTTTTTTTTTTTTTTTTTTTAACCACATGGGTTGACTCAGCGGTAAGAATACCGGCCTTTCAAAGAGGAGGTCAAAGGTTGGAATCCAACGGAGGAAAATTAATCCCCTTGTGGCCACGGAGGTTCAACTGCGCCGACTCCTGGCTTATCCAAAAGGGTAGTCGCCTTTAGATTAGTCGGCTCGCAATGTCAAGTCGGAAACTCACGTAAAAAAAAAGAAAAAAAAAAAGTATAACTTTGAGGCTATTTTTTTAACGGTAATTTTTTCACATCATATACAATATATGTTACAAATGCTTTCAGGCTTGAACTCAAAACCTTTAGATTGCATAAGTTCAAGCCTGAAAGCATTGAATTTCCAACAATAATCAAGAAGATAAACGTTTTTCCCCGAAAACAAGTTTTAGTTTAATCCAGTTGATGTAGGGTGCATTTTTTCCCTTACGATGTCGGGTGCATTATTTTGATATAGGCTACATAGATTATAGCCACTCGTCTCAGAGTTAATGTGGGGTTACAAATGAAGAGCAACTTGGTTGGAACTTTCGAAATATCTACAAATTCGGGTTTTGTTTTGGTATTGTCATACCTAATAATATGCCTTAAAGCAAAATGATTACAAATGGCAAAATCAAAAGTGAAGATTTAGAGAGACAAAATGCATGAGCCACGTGTCATATTCTTAATGGATTAGGCATGAATTTAGGCATGTCTATTAGTTCTCTCTATCATTACTCTTATTGCAAAACATTGGAGTATTTAGAAAACATTTGTTCTTTTTTGCGACAAGACAAGTTTAGGATTCTTTTCTTTGTTTTAATCATTTGTACTTTTTATTTTTCTTTTAGTGTGTATATATAATGGCTTATAGTTAGATATCTGTTTATCTACGAATTGTTTTGATATCTTGGTAGCTAATTTGTTAAGGTTTTCATTGCGATTTTTAATTTTAAGCTAACAAAAGAATGCATAAGTTCTTTAGGAAGGTTAACATAGTGAGCACATAATCTTAAGAATTCTGAGGATTAACATTCTTTTAGCGGACACATATCCAAAATACATTGCCTCAACGGCTTGGTCACGTGAAATGCATAAGTTCCTTAGGACGACTGATGTAGTCTTTCTAGTACCTACACAAAGAGAAATGCGCATTAGCCTCACCTTGGGTTTGACCCCAAGACCAAGCTCCAACATGAGAGTAAATGTGTGAGAGTGAGATTAGATTTGCATTGATTGCGTTTGGGGTATTTATACTACCCCAAGAACACTGTACATGTTGTCTCGGGATGGAGCAGGCCGGTCTACACCTAGCTTAGGTGCTAGGTGTCAGGTCACGTGGTGTTAGAATTTTAGTATCATGACTATCATATAATTAAACTAATATCAAGTAGCACATATGCGGAAGCGTAGGAACAAGTATAACATATAAAAGATTAATATAAACATAAATAAGAACGTACCGTTGGATTCTAGCTAAACAAGAATCACTTCAACAAACCTTGAATGAGTGTAAAGATGGATCAATGATTAACCCCTTACCGTTTTGTTAATCGATCCCTTGATAATTACTATAGTGAGTAATTACCTCGTTCTTGTACACACAAATTAATAATGAATTAAAGGTTATGCTAGTAAACAAGAACACAATAATTTTTCTTATGAAAAATTCGATCCAAAGACCCTTAAGGGTTGTTGGTCGATCCGCAATAAGGAGAAAAACAAGAAGAGAAAACTTTGGTTTGTGCGTGTGCACAAAAAGTACCAAAGTTTGATCCCTAAGTTAGTAAGTTTGCTTATATAGTGAATGAATATCTTGGAGGACAAGCTAGGGCAAAAGGGATTCCCCTTTTGTGTTGGATCGACCGGCCATGGACCTCTATGGGGTGTTCCGGATCCTTCTTGTCCTCTATTTACATTCTAGTCCTTATTGTTTGCGTTTAACGATAGTTAGTCCATTCTAGTAAATACTAACGACCGTTAAGTTATTTCTTGTGTTCAAATAATTAAATATATAACATTTTATATACATTAATTATTATACTTTAATTCTCATTTGTAATGTGTAATCCCGAGGTCTCGAGTTTGATTATAGACATTTACGTATTAATATTTATCCACAAACTTAACAGCTCCCACTTGGATATCTATTAATAGTAAAATGACATTTGTTAGCGTCTAGTAACACGCCAATGCCCCTAGTTCAACTCGAGGTAGGTTTCCTGGATAAAACCTTAAATGATTCATCATTATTATCATCCTTTGTTTCTAATGCCACATTAATAAAGATATGGGTTCAAGTCATTCTTTATTAATTATTTTGTTTCTCGTTGTCAATGATTGAACAAAATTACCAAAACATCTGAACATATTCCAGATAGACTTTAGGCATGGCCACACAAACATTTTGTCAATTCTACGAGTGGCCCAGCAGTATTAAACTCCAAAACAAATTTGAAGGAACAAATTCTTTCTTGACTACAAGCATAACCCACGAACTTTGCAACACTTATGAAAACAATCCTTATAACTACCAGTTACGGATAGCGGTAAATTGCTTTACAGAAATGCACTACATTCATGACAGTTATATGGTATCTCAAGTCTGAGGATAACTATTAAACATGATTTACTTATAAGGACAAGTCCCCTAATGTAAACTCATTTAGTTGGGATAAGTCTTATATTCAATTCATTGAATATCATGTGAAATTGGTATGTCAACGCATCAATATACTTTCAAGTATATTCTAACCAATACTCAGATTTGTCTTAGTTTAATGATATTCCCATATCATTAACCGACAACGGACATTTAGAATAATAAATTTATTTATGGATTTAAACATGCAAATACAGGATATGTTATTAAGACAATGATAATTAAACATAACCAATACTTTATTTCATTAAAATAATATTTGTACATTACATCCTTTATCCAAATACTAATCATAAATAAACGTAGTCCTATGCCTTCAGCAAGCTTGTAAAGCTTAGTGCCAGGTAGAGGCTTCGTTAATGGATCTGCTAAGTTATCATCTGTGTGAACTTTGAGTAACTCGATTTCACCTATCTCGACTTGCTCTCGAACATAGTGATATTTAATCAGGAAATGTCTGGTACCTTTAATGATTCCAGGTTCATTGGCAAATGTGATTGCAGCTGAGTTGTCACAATACATTTTTATAGGCCTTTGAATCGATGGCATAACTCCAAGCCCCAAAACAAACTTCCTAATCCAGACGGCTTCCATTGCAGCTTCTGAAGCAGCTATGTACTCGCTTTTTGTTGCAGACATTGCCATTGTACTCTGCTTCTTGCTCCTATAATCCACAGCTCCTCCAGTAATGACAAAGACATAACCCGTCTGAGACTTCGTATCATCCTTATCACCCTTCCAGGAAGCATCGCAGTAACCTGTAACATCAAGTTCTGCATTCGGATTTCCCCCATACACCAAGAACATATCTTTAGTAGCCCTAAGGTACTTAAGAATATTCTTAACAGCAGTCCAATGGAGTTCACCTGGATTCTGCTGATATCGACTGGTCAAGTTTTGAGCAAATGCTACATTTGGCCTTGCGCTTTTCACCGCATACATAATAGATCCCACAGCCGAAGCATAAGAGACTCTCTTCATGCGTGCCACCTTTTCNAGAATATTCTTAACAGCAGTCCAATGGAGTTCACCTGGATTCTGCTGATATCGACTGGTCAAGTTTTGAGCAAATGCTACATTTGGCCTTGCGCTTTTCACCGCATACATAATAGATCCCACAGCCGAAGCATAAGAGACTCTCTTCATGCGTGCCACCTTTTCAGGTGTTGAAGCACATACTTTGCTACTTAAGCCATGTTGTTCTTGCATTGGCAAATATCCCTTCTTGGAATTTTGCATATTGAATCTCTTCAATATTTTATCAATGTAAGCACTTTGGCTTAATCCAATCAATCGTTGAGATCTATCTCTATAGATTTTGATTCCTAGAATGAATGCAGCTTCCCCTAAATCTTTCATAGAAAAACACTTTCCAAGATATGCCTTGACTTCATGCAAACTTGGAATGTCTTTTCCCGTGATCAATATGTCATCGACATAAAATATAAGGAAAATTACATCACTCTCACTAGCTTTGTGATATACACATGGCTCATCAAGATTCTGAGTAAATCCAAACTTTTTAATTTCAGCATCAAATCTTTTATTCCATTGTCGTGATGCTTGCTTCAATCCATAAATGGATCTTCGAAGTTTGCATACACGGTTTGGAAATTCTGGATTCACCAACCCCTCAGGCTGCGCCATATAGATGTCTTCATCTAGGCGACCATTTAAGAAGGCGGTTTTGACATCCATTTGCCAAATCTCATAGTCATAGTACACAACTATAGCTATGAGAATCCTAATAGCCCTAATGTCAGCTACAGGACAAAAGGTCTCCTCATAGTCAACACCAAATATTTGGGGTAAAGCCTTTAGCTACCAAACGAGCTTTATAGGTGTGTACATTGCCATCCATGTCAGTTTTCTTCTTGAAGATCCACTTACTCCCAACTACCTTGGCATTAGGAGGAAGGTCAACTTCAATCCAGACTTCATTATCTCTCATGGATTGCATTTCCCCATTCATAGCAACTCGCCATTTTTCTTTTTCAGGACTATTTATGGCAGCCCTATAACTAGCAGGTTCATCAAGATCCCCTAGTATAGTTTCCTCACACTCTACGTTAAGACATAGATGTTCAGGAGCTTTCACAGTCCTTGCGGATCTGCGAATGGGAACCACTTCAACTTCAGGTGGAGGACCTAAACTTTCAGGTTCCACAGGAAGTTGGCTAGTGTTTTCAGAAGGTATTGCATCTACTTGATCATCTTCCAGATCATAGATTCTGTTAATACAAATATCGCCTAAAAACATTATTTATATTTTACGATCTTTGCTAAGTTTTGTTAATGACAAAGTACAAACTTTAGCTTATAAGTAATTCATCACTTTAGTTTTAAGTCTTGTATAAACTAGACTTCACATTTCTTTTTAAACAAAACATAGTTTTTATTTCTTTAAAAAGAAAGTGTCACATCA
>LBNU01011303.1:34997-47873 GCA_014162995.1 Artemisia annua
GAAAATTTCTCATCACTTTAGACATATTATTCATATTTCCTCCTCATCTTAACTCAGTAACATTTGACTTTGTTGTGATTCTCTTATGTAAGCTGAGATTACAGTCAATTACGAAGTTAACGTTATCAACTCATAAGTTGCAAGACTTGTTTAATCTTTGTTGTTGTATAGACCCCGATAGTTTATATAGTTATTTGTATCATGTGTAAAAGTGATCGGTTTAGTATTAAGGCCTCAAAAATACCTTAGTTCGTAGGGAAGTGGTTGATAAACCCTTAAGAGATAGAACTCCGACATCTAGCTGTAGTGTCGGTAAATATTGTGTAAAGCGACGATGGGAGTGGTTGTACCGTGTAAAAAGAAACGTCGACATCGTAGCTTAGTGTCGGTAAAAGGAATTAGGCGACGATAGGCTTGGTTTCTACTGAACTAGAACTCGGTATTTAGCTTTGTACCGGAAAAACGTGTAAGCGACGATTTGTAAAGGTTTCTCCCACGAGAAACGGAGTTTGTTGACTATGCTTTGAACTCTCGAGTTGGATATCCCGGGGCGTGGACGTAGGGCAAAATGAAATAAGTTTCCTTGTAGCCGACCACGAATAAATACTCGTGTCATGGTTTGATCGTTTCTTTACTTTATTTTCACTTCGCTACTCATCTTATCATATCATTGATAACTCCTTGCATATATCTTTGAATGTTTGATAAGTATATCTTAGATTAAATCTTTGATTATACGAAAGTTTTTAAAAGATAAGTAAACTAAAAAGCGGTAAACTATTCAACCCCCCTTCTAGTTTTCCATAGATTCTCCCACTGAATTCTTGAGATATGAGATCCTTTTCCAAGAAATCTCCATACCTAGCAACAATTACTTTGTTTTCAGGTGGGTAGTAAAAGTAGTAACCCATCGTTTCCTTTGGGTATCCTACGAAGATGCAGTTTACAGATCTTTGTTGGAGTTTATATGCTGAGTCACGTTTAACAAACGCATCACAACCCCAGACCTTTAGATAAGACAAGTTAGGAGCTTTTCCAGTCCATAACTTATATGGTGTCTTATCAACCTTCTTAGTTGGAACCATATTTAGAATGCGAATCGCAGATTCTAAGGCATAATCCCAAAATGATAAAGGAAGAGTTGTAAGATTAAACATAGATCGTACCATGTCCAACAATGTACGATTTCTTCTCTTAGATACACCATTTTGTTGTAGAGTATATGGAGAAGTGAGATGCTGGACAATTCCATTCTCAGCTAAAAAATCTACAAACCCTTTACTCAGGTATTCACCACCTCTGTCGGATCGAAGAGCTTTAATCTTCTTTCCAAGTTGCAATTCTACTTATGCTTTAAAAACCTTAAATATTTCAAAAACCTCATGTTTATGTTTAAGTAAATAAACATAACCATAATGGCTGAAATCATCCGTGAAGGTTAAGAAGTAGCTAGCACCTCTCCTTGACACATGTCTAAGTGGTCCACACACATCAATATGTATTAAACCAAGTAGATCAGAAGCCCTTTCAATACGATTCTTAAAAGGTTTCTTTGTCATCTTCCCAAATATACAAGATTAACACTTATCAAATGATTCATCATTGATCTCTTGTAAAAGCCCATCGTGTTGCAGCTTTTCCATGCGAGCCTTGCCTATATGAGCAAGTCGACAATGCCAAAGATAAGATGAATCCAAACCATTCTTGATTCTCTTATTACTGATGCTATACATTGAATTATTACAATTATTGGATACATTCACATTCATGTCAATTTCAAATATACCATTCACAGTAATAACATTAAAATAAAAAGCATTATTAAACGAAACAGAAATTCCATTGCTATTAATAGTATATTGAAAACCAAGATCCAATAAACAAGAAAAGGAAACTACACCCCTAACAATTGAAGGTGCATAATGACAATTATTCAAAGACAGCACTAAGCCCGAAGGCAAAACTTATTCGAATACGCCTATAGCTTCAACAACTGCATTTGCTCCATTACCAACGTGCAGATATTGTTGTCCATAGGCAAGTCTCCTCTCAACTCTAAACCCCTGCAGTGTATTGCAAATATGAATACCACGTCCCGTATCATATACCCAAGAATTTTTATGAGTTAAAGTAAATAATTCAATCATAAAGAATGCACCTGAAGAACCGGGGTTACCGGCCTCATACTTCTGCTTCTTTGATCGCAACTCCTCCAGGTAGAGTGGACAATTCCTCTTCAAGTGTCTAGCCTGGTGGCAATGATGACAAGCCTGATCCTTCTTGTTGGGATTCACCTTGTTCTTCTTAGGGTTAGCAGCATGATTCATCACCTTCTTGGGTTTTGGTTGATAAGCCAAAACTTGTTTACCTTTGTCAACATTTCCCTTACCCTTTCGATTCACATGCGATTTCTTTTGAATCCTACCTCCTTGTATAGCTAATACCTGAGGAGTAGGTGCCTTGCCTTGAGTTGGTAAACCTTTCTCATAGTCCACAAGCATTGCAAGCAATTCTGTGACTGTCTTCCCCGAGCAATGCATATTGAAGTTTTGAACAAAACCTTTAAAATCCTTGTTAAGGGATCTATTGATCAAGTTCACTTGCACATTCTCAGGGTAACCAAAGTTAAGCATGTTTAGTTGATCAAAGTAGATTTTCATGTCTAACACATAGTCATTAACTGGTTTACCATCACCGTGTTTACAGATGTGTAACTGATCGATCACATCATACAATTCAACTGCAGGTGTTTTCTCATAAGTCTGTTAGAGCTCTTGAAGCATGCCGTATGTAAAATGACGCTCAAACTATTTTTGCAACTTTGGAACCATACTATTGAGCATTAGGCACGCAATTGCTTCGTACCTTTTATACTCAAGCCTCCAATCTGATTTTTCCTGATCAGATGCAGTAACAGTAGGCTTTTCAGGGCAAGGAGTATTCAAATATTTCAGCTGATTAGTCACTCGCAAGACAATTCTGAGTGACCTATGCCAATCATTGATATTCTTTCCCGTCAGCTTTTCTCTCTCAAAGTGAGCTTTGAAAGCAGAACTCATAGCGGTGTTATCAGGTTGAGCCATTTCTACAGGAAAAGTTCAAATATTAGTATTTTCGATAATACAAAATTTTCAAGAAAATAAAATACCCAAGGAAATATTCATATAACCATAATATTTATCTTGAAAACTAGGATCCTAATTAACATAATTTCATCACATCAGTTGATCTGCTAGCAATGAAAGTATTCAAATAGGTAACTTGTCAAACAATAATTGGCAAACAATTTCTAATTCCTAGATCATTATGGGATTTACATCAAATTGATTAATCAATTTGCAATGTAAGCATGTTTCATCCCATCACATGCCTTAAGTTTCTAGTTCTCACTAACAACTTAATTAAGTCGTCTAACTTAGAAATAGTAAATACTCTATATATGGTCTCACGCATTAACAGAAATTTACATTGTCATTAATATTTAGTCAAGGTCCCACTTAGTCTAAATTATTAACTTCAAGTGTTTCTTATAGTTAGATGGCATTTAGACTTAAATTTTAGGGTACTAATTTTGATGTGACAATCAAAATATGTGCAAAGATGCATGCACTCATCTTTGTATCATAAGTTTTCAAAACCTTTTTAACCAATTTTAAGCTAAGATGAAAACAAAAAACTTTCATAAGTTAAGGTATTGTGTTCACCAATCAAAGTACCTACAATTATCACCCACTATATCTTACTACTGCATGAGTCATAAAGACTCAAGTTATTCGGATAATTACCACAAAAGTGGCGTGTGGAATTGAGGTAAATCACCCTTAAGATGATATTGTACGTAAAATAGTGATATAGGTAAGTTGATTTGGACACACAAGCGAGCGTAAAAACTCGGTAGGAGCGAATCTCTTAAAAAACCCATTTCTACTAGAACTCACCACACAGTTTGTCCAAAACAGTCGGCCTTTCACACACTATTTGTACAAAAACATCAATCAACCAAAAGATTTTGACTTTAATCTTAAAAACATATTAAAAACTTTTACAATACAAATCTCGTCGCGAGGATGCATTTAACGCATTATGGCATGTAAGGTCAACCCCTAAGTATGACACATAAGATTTCGTAGTGTAAAGTTTATAATAATCATGTTTCACCATTATTAGTCGTATTTATTTTCTTTTTGAAAATTACCCTTTTTATGCTTACAACATGTCAAACAATATAACACATAAACAAGTAATTTACAAAATAAATAAACAACTAATAACATAACAAATTATAAGTGAAACAATTAGCCACATGCAAACTTAATTCAATAAATCCTATAATAATCAATATCTAGGTGTTATTATGTATATAATTAACTGTGGCCCTCTCTTCTAAGGAAGTAGAGGTACATGCATTGACGAATCAATTGAAAAAGCTATAATTAATTTATATACCACATAACACAAAATTGATTCATTAATTAATTGAGGTCTTCCCCAATTCTAGATCTATATAAACTACATGTGTAACAAACACTTAACAATTAATTATAATAATAATCCATGACAAACATGCATGTTTTATCATGGATTCATGCATAACAATTACTAATTAGGTCACAAGATACGTTCATGAACACATAAACATGTTTAGAACCTAGGGTTTCTAATCCAATTAATATTTAAACACAAACCCTAATTTTGGATAAAGGAGTAAACGACCCCCCTCACAAATTCTTAGGGTTTTGAAATTTAAGAACCCTAGATCTATAAAAATTCGACTAAACATGTATCTAAAATAACAAAGATTCATTTTTTAAGTGTTTTTAGTAATCAATTACATGTTATAGAGACTCGTGATGCCACTGTTATAATTTTAGCATCATGACTATCGTATAATTAAACTAATATCAAGTAGTACATATGCGGAAGCGTAGGAACAAGTATAACATATAAAAGATTAACATAAACATAAATAAGAGCGTACCGTTGGATTCTAGCTAAACAAGAATCACTTCAACAAACCTTGAATGAGTGTAAAGATGGATCAATGATTAACCCCTTACCGTTTTGTTAATCGATCCCTTGATAATTACTATAGTAAGTAATTACCTCGTTCTTGTACACACAAATTAATAACGAATTAAAGGTTCTGCTAGTAAACAAGAACACAATAATTTTTCCTATGAAAAATTTGATCCAAAGACCCTTAAGGGTTGTTGGTCGATCGGTAATAAGGAGAAAAACAAGAAGAGAAAACTTTGGTTTGTGCGTGTGCACAAAAAGTACCAAAGTTTGATCCCTAGGTTTGCTTATATAGTGAATGAATATCTTGGAGGACAAGTTAGGGCAAAAGGGATTCCCCTTTTGTGTTGGATCGACCGGCCATGGACCTCTATGGGGTGTTCCAGATCCTTCTTGTCCTCTATTTACATTCTAGTCCTTATTGTTTGCGTTTAATGATAGTTAGTCCATTCTAGTAAATACTAACGACCGTTAAGTTATTTCTTGTGTTCAAATAATTAAATATATAACATTTTATATACATTAATTATTATACTTTAATTCTCATTTGTAATGTGTAATCCCGAGGTCTCGAGTTCGATTCTAGACATTTACGTATTAATATTTATCCACAAACTTAACACGTGGGAGACATAATCTCGCAACATCTGGAAGAGACGATGCAGACATGGTTCCTAGTGTTGTACATTGGTTAAAAGGATGCTCTAGATAAGAGGAAGGACTGTTTGTACTTTTACATCCGTCAAATGTTCCTCTGGATATGTAGAGAATCGTTCGGTCCGACACGTGGCGTCCGGAAACATACGCCAACATGCCCCCTAGTATTGTGCTATTGGTTGAAAACTATGGTGCAATACATAGATAATTTTACATACTTATGCTCTTTACTTCCGTAAATGCTACCCGGTGTTTGTCCGTCCTTGACTCGGTGGGCTTAGGTGAGCTGTTGATATAAATAATGCATAAAAACGTCATTAATATTTTTCGATATCCCTATGTTTTGACGATCACAAAATGTAAAAACATTAAACGCAAGATTACTACGTAAACAAGTATTTAGTTACAAATATCATTTCACTCAACAAAATCACTTAAGGTATGAATAAATAAATGTCTAATACATTTTATGATCAAAGGGATTTTTATTTAAATATTAGAAAGTTTATAAAATGATATAAACATCTTATATAGTTTTGAAAAACAATTTTGGTAATTAAAGGAAAATGTTTAATTCATAACAAATATATGAATTCAAATTTTTAACCAAAATCAGTTAGTTTTTCACCAAATAAACTTTCACCAGAAGAAGACAAGATTTCTGGCCATTACAGGAGGGCGCCCCCCTTAATTGTAAGGGCGGCCCCCTTAATTTTAAGGGGGCCGACCACCATTTAAGGGGGCCGGCACGCTCCTGTTGTCAGAAATCTTTGCCTATAAATACAGGCTCACTTCTGCATTTTTACCTCACCTTTTGCACGAATATTTTCAGTCCCAATCCTTTCTAAGCATCCTTCTAAATCCTTTGATCAAAAGATTATAAGTCTTTGTTTTAAGTGATTCAATTCCTCATCATTCAAAGTGCAAGAAAAGAATACTCCTTCAACATCAAGTTAAAGAAGTATTGTAGATATTGTTTAGTAGTTGTATATATTGTTTGTAAAGGTGTAGTGTGTTTATAATTAGGAAATTTAGTAGTGCTAGTTGTGAAGAGAAGTAGTGAAGAACAAGTAGTGTTGTGAAGTAGGATTAGTGAAGTTGTGAGAAGTTGTGTAATAGTTGTGGTGTGCATAAGTTGTGTAGAAGTTGTGATAAGTCGTGAAGAGTCGTGAGATTGGTTCTAGTTATTATTAGGACTCGACATTTTGCTTGGTGTCGTTAAACGGTGTAAGCAAAGGTGTGTAAGGTTTCTCCGCCATAAGGGAGCTTGTTGACATAGTGAAGAAAACTCTCGATTTAGGTGCTCGGGGAGTGGAGTAGGACGAAGAGGAGATTCGTAGCCGAACCACTATAAATTCTTTGTCTCGCGGTGCTATCTTTCTATCTCTATCTCTTTACTTACTTACTTACTTATTTTGTCATTATACACTTTCTTAGATATAAGTGTTTATAATTGTGCAAGTAATTGATCACACATAAAGCTTGAATCGAAGTTTTTCAAAAACAACGTTTTCATTAAATTAAAAAGACGTAAAACTATTCAACCCCCCCCCCTTCTATTTTTCCACAATTGGTATCAAGAGCCACGTCAAACAAGATTTTTAAAATATATTGTATTTTAAAACTTGAAATCGATCTATGGAATCAGGAAAATATTTAGAAGGGAACATCATTTTTAAACCACCATTTCTTGAAAATATAAGTTTTCTTGANCTTTGTCTCGCGGTGCTATCTTTCTATCTCTATCTCTTTACTTACTTACTTACTTATTTTGTCATTATATACTTTCTTAGATATAAGTGTTTATAATTGTGCAAGTAATTGATCACACATAAAGCTTGAATCGAAGTTTTTCAAAAACAACGTTTTCATTAAATTAAAAAGACGTAAAACTATTCAACCCCCCCCCCTTCTATTTTTCCACAATTGGTATCAAGAGCCACGTCAAACAAGATTTTTAAAATATATTGTATTTTAAAACTTGAAATCGATCTATGGAATCAGGAAAATATTTAGAAGGGAACATCATTTTTAAACCACCATTTCTTGAAAATATAAGTTTTCTTGAATGGAAAAATCGATTCGAAAGTTATGTGAAGTCAATAGACTATGATCTTTGGCATGTCATTTCAATTGGTGATTTTCAACCAATATAACTATTTTTGAAGAACAAAATAACTTGGCTAAAATGATTATATACAAAGCTCTACCAAGAGTTGAGTATGAAAGAATATTTTTTTGTCAAACGGCAAACGACATGTGGAAAAGTCTTTTAATCTTTCATCAAGAGGAATGTCAAGCCAAAGAAAATCTTGCATACAAAATAGTAGCAAATGAAAGTATAGTAGACAAATATTTAGTTGAAATGAGTACAAGTGCTATTAGTTCAAATCTTTTATGTGAAGGTAATGACGCCGAAAACCTCATGAGTTACGTTAAGGGTAAACAAGAAGGTTGTATAGAGGTGACGATCGAGAAGGAACGAAGTGATGATGACGATTCTAGTTCCGAAAGTGAAGACGAAGAATATGCAAAGGTTGTTAAAGAATTCAAAAGCCTTATTAGAAAGCGACAAAGAGCACAAGATAAAAGGAGAACAAACCGAAGGAGAAGATTTAGTGATGAAGAAAAAAAGGCTAAGCACGAATGTTTCATCGCTCAAGCATCTAATGAAATATGTCTAGGAATTGATTTGGAGCCCGATGATTGGGTAAAGGATAGCGGATGCTCAAGACACATGACGGGGAATCGCAAGCTATTTTCTACATACAAAGCATACAACGGAGGTAACGTTATTTTTGGTAGCGTCGTCGTGGAAAAATCATAGGTAAAGGTACGATCTCTCAAGACTCTCTAACTATTGAAAATGTTGAACATATAGATAATTTAACATATAATTTGCTTAGTATAGGTCAAATACGTGATAATAAGTGTAGGGTTACCTTTACCGATAAAAATAGTGTAATAATTAAGGATGAGAAAGTCATAGGTAGAGGAATTAGGAAAGGAGGCGTATACGTTATGAAACTAGGAGACAAATCGGAAGATAGGATATGCTTAGCAACTTTAGATGAAAACTCCACCTTGTGGCATAGGCGATTAGGTCATGCGAACATGCAACAAATACAATCTTTGGCCTCTAAGGAACTAGTTAGAAACTTGCCTAGTCTAAGATATGATCAACATTTTTGTGACGCTTGTAAAATAGGAAAACAAGCACATGCTAGTCACAAAGCTAAAATATGGTATCCACTACTAGATGCTTAGAACTACTTCACATGGACCTCTTCGGTCCATCCGCGGTGCGGAGCTACGG
Source organism: Artemisia annua (assembly GCA_014162995.1). NCBI lineage: Eukaryota > Viridiplantae > Streptophyta > Magnoliopsida > Asterales > Asteraceae > Artemisia > Artemisia annua. Next base: position 43,987 of record LBNU01011303.1, read on the forward strand.
TGGCAACCGCTACACCTTAGTTATAGTAGATGATTTTTCACGATACACGTGGACTAGGTTCCTAAGTGATAAAACCGAAGCCTTTGAGAAATTTGAAACATTTAGTAAAATGATACAAAATAAGTTAGGTTGCACTATAGTATCAATTAGGACGGATCATGGAAGGGAATTTGATAACGATTACAATTCGGAAAATATTGTGATTTAAATGGAATATCTCACAACTTTTCCGCTCCTCGTACTCCTCAATCAAATGGGGTAGTAGAAAGAAAAATAGGTCTTTACAAGAAATGAGTAGAACAATGTTAAATGAGCAATATATCCCACAAAAATTTTGGTGTCACGCTGTAGATACTTCGACATATATACTCAATAGGGTTTCTATTAGACGAATATTAGGAAAAACTCCTTTTGAGTTATTAAGAGGTAGAAAACCAAATATAGGCTACTTTAGGGTATTCGGAAGTAAATGCTTTGTTCTTAACACAAGAGATTATCTCACTAAGTTTGACCCTAAGTTATACGAAGGAATTTTTCTAGGATATTCACAAAATAGTAAAGCATACATAGTCTTAAATAAACATACTATGAAAGTAGAAGAATCCTTAAATGTAACCTTTGATGAAACTCCTCCACCACCTAAAATCTTACCCTTAGAAGATGATGATGTGATTGAGGAAGAAGCTATTGAGGTTAGTAAAAATAAGCCTTTACGAAATGATAACGAAATAGAAACATTAGAAGAAAACGAGTTAGTAAATATTAAGGAATCTAAGTCACACCCATTAGACAACATCATAGGCAACCTAAATCAAAGAACACTTAGATCACAAGCTCAAGATAAAAATAACTTCTTTTGTTTTGTGTCAACAATAGAGCCTAAGAATATAAATGAAGCCTTAAAGGATGAAAGTTGGATTATGGCTATGCAAGAAGAATTAAATCAATTCAAAACAAATGATGATTGGGAATTAGTCTCAAATCCTAGGAATGTTACCATAATAGGAACCAAATGGGTATTTAGGAATAAATTAGATGAAAATGGAATAGTAACTAGGAATAAAGCTAGGTTAGTCGCCCAAGGTTATAATCAACTAGAAGGAATTGATTATGATGAAACCTATGCCCCTGTAGCTAGATTAGAATCCATTAGAATACTCTTAGCTTACGCCTGCGCGCTAGACTTTAAGTTATACCAAATGGATGTGAAGAGTGCATTCCTCAACAGTTTTATCAATGAGGAGGTATATGTGGCACAACCTCCAGGATTCATTGACTTCGCAAAACCTGATTATGTTTACAAACTAAATAAAGCTTTATATGGTCTTAAACAAGCTCCAAAGGCTTGGTATGATAGACTAAAAGCATTCTTGGTTAAACATAATTATTCCATGGGAATGGTAGACAACACTTTCTTCACTAAAAGAAGTGACCCAAATATCATTATTGTTCAAATGTATGTTGATGATATTATATTTGGATCAACTTCTCAAGAAATGTGTGATGAATTTGCCAAAATCATGCATGATGAGTTTGAGATGAGTATGATGGGNCATTTGTAATGTGTAATCCCGAGGTCTCGAGTTCGATTCTAGACATTTACGTATTAATATTTATCCACAAACTTAACACGTGGGAGACATAATCTCGCAACATCTGGAAGAGACGATGCAGACATGGTTCCTAGTGTTGTACATTGGTTAAAAGGATGCTCTAGATAAGAGGAAGGACTGTTTGTACTTTGGCATCCGTCACATGTTCTTCCGGATATGTAGAGAATCGTTCGGTCAGACACGTGGCGTCCGGAAACATACGCCAACATGCTCCCTAGTATTGTGCTATTGGTTGAAAACTATGGTGCAATACATAGATAATTTTACATACTTATGCTCTTTACTTCCGTAAATGCTACCCGGTGTTTGTCCGTCCTTGACCCGGTGGGCTTAGGTGAGCTGTTGATATAAATAATGCATAAAAACGTCATTAATATTTTTCGATATCCCTATGTTTTGACGATCACAAAATGTAAAAACATTAAACGCAAGATTACTACGTAAACAAGTATTTAGTTACAAATATCATTTCACTCAACAAAATCACTTAAGGTATGAATAAATAAATGTCTAATACATTTTATGATCAAAGGGATTTTTATTTAAACATTACAAAGTTTATAAAATGATATAAACATCTTATATAGTTTTGAAAAACAATTTTGGTAATTAAAGGAAAATGTTTAATTCATAACAAATATATGAATTCAAATTTTTAACCAAAATCAGTTAGTTTTTCACCAAATAAACTTTCACCAGAAGAAGACAAGATTTCTGGCTATTACAGGAGGGCGCCCCCCTTAATTTTAAGGGGGCCGGCCACCATTTAAGGGGGCCGACACGCTCCTGTTGTCAGGAATCTTTGCCTATAAATACAGGCTCACTTCTGCATTTTTACCTCACCTTTTGCACGAATATTTTCAGTCCCAATCCTTTCTAAGCATCCTTCTAAATCCTTTGATCATAAGATTATAAGTCTTTGTTTAAAGTGATTCAATTCCTCATCATTCAAAGTGCAAAAAAAGAATACTCCTTCAACATCAAGTTAAAGAAGTATTGTAGATATTGTTTAGTAGCTGTATATATTGTTTGTAAAGGTGTAGTGTGTTTATAATTAGGAAATTTAGTAGTGCTAGTTGTGAAGAGAAGTAGTGAAGAACAAGTAGTGTTGTGAAGTAGGATTAGTGAAGTTGTGAGAAGTTGTGTAGTAGTTGTGGTGTGCATAAGTTGTGTAGAAGTTGTGATAAGTCGTGAAGAGTCGTGAGATTGTTTCTAGCTATTATTAGGACTCGACATAATGCTTGGTGTCGTTAAACGGTGTAAGCAAAGGTGTGTAAGGTTTCTCCGCCATAAGGGAGCTTGTTGACATAGTGAAGAAAACTCTCGAGTTAGGTGCTCGGGGAGTGGAGTANGTTGTGTAGAAGTTGTGATAAGTCGTGAAGAGTCGTGAGATTGTTTCTAGCTATTATTAGGACTCGACATAATGCTTGGTGTCGTTAAACGGTGTAAGCAAAGGTGTGTAAGGTTTCTCCGCCATAAGGGAGCTTGTTGACATAGTGAAGAAAACTCTCGAGTTAGGTGCTCGGGGAGTGGAGTAGGACGAAGTGGAGATTCGTAGCCGAACCACTATAAATCCTTTGTCTCGCGGTGCTATCTTTCTATCTCTATCTCTTTACTTACTTACTTACTTATTTTGTCATTATACACTTTCTTAGATATAAGTGTTTATAATTGTGCAAGTAATTGATCACACATAAAGCTTGAATCGAAGTTTTTCAAAAACAACATTTTCATTAAATTAAAAAGACGTAAAACTATTCAACCCCCCATTCTAGTTTTCCACAATTGGTATCAAGAGCCACGTCAAACAAGATTTTTAAAATATATTGTATTTTAAAACATGAAATCGATCTATGGAATCGGAAAAATATTTAGAAGGGAACATCATTTTTAAACCACCATTTCTTGAAAATATAAGTTTTCTTGAATGGAAAAATCGATTCGAAAGTTATGTGAAGTCAATAGACTATGATCTTTGGCATGTCATTTCAATTGGTGATTTTCAACCAATAAAAACTATTTTTGAAGAACAATATAACTTGGCTAAAATGATTATATACAAAGCTCTGCCAAGAGTTGAGTATGTGATGAGACGAAAAGTGTTACGCTTTTAGGGGGTCATTTAAGCCCTAATTCGTATGAATGTGATCAAATATTGCCCTAAATCGTTCCTTTTGTCATTTTAGGTACCTTTGAGAGGAATTCTGGAAAACATGCATATTCGGACGTTTTTGGAGCATAAAAGTGAAGAAAACGACAAAGTCTCAAAAGATG
>LBNU01011303.1:48220-63823 GCA_014162995.1 Artemisia annua
TTTTTTTGTCAAACGGCAAACGACATGTGGAAAAGTCTTTTAAACTTTCATCAAGAGGAATGTCAAGCCAAAGAAAATCTTGCATACAAAATAGTAGCAAATGAAAGTATAGTAGACAAATATTTAGTTGAAATGAGTACAAGTGCTATTAGTTCAAATCTTTTATGTGAAGGTAATGATGCCGAAAACCTCATGAGTTACGTTAAGGGTAAACAAGAAGGTTGTATAGAGGTGACGATCGAGAAGGAACGAAGTGATGATGACGATTCTAGTTCCGAAAGTGAAGACGAAGAATATGCAAAGGTTGTTAAAGAATTCAAAAGCCTTATTAGAAAGCGACAAAGAGCACAAGATAAAAGGAGAACAATCCGATGGAGAAGATTTAGTGATGAAGACAAAAAGGCTAAGCACGAATGTTTCGTCGCTCAAGCATCTAATGAAATATGTCTAGGAATTGATTTGGAGCCCGATGATTGGGTAAAGGATAGCGGATGCTCAAGACACATGACGGGGAATCGCAAGCTATTTTCTACATACAAAGCATACAACGGAGGTAACGTTATTTTTGGTAGCGATCGTCGTGGAAAAATCATAGGCAAAGGTACCATCTCTCAAGACTCTCTAACTATTGAAAATGTTGAACATGTAGATAATTTAACATATAACTTGCTTAGTATAGGTCAAATATGTGATAATAAGTGTAGGGTTACCTTTACCGATAAAAATAGTGTAATATTTAAGGATGAGAAAGTCATAGGTAGAGGAATTAGGAAAGGAGGCGTATACATTTTGAAACTAGGAGACAAATCGGAAGATAGGATATGCTTAGCAACTTTAGATAAAAACTCCACCTTGTGGCATAGGCGATTAGGTCATGCGAACATGCAACAAATACAATCTTTGGCCTCTAAGGAACTAGTTAGAAACTTGCCTAGTCTAAGATATGATCAACATTTTTGTGACGCTTGTAAAATAGGAAAACAAGAACATGCTAGTCACAAAGCTAAAATATGGTATCCACTACTAGATGCTTAGAACTACTTCACATGGACCTCTTCGGTCCATCCGCGGTGCGGAGCTACGGTGGCAACCGCTACACCTTAGTTATAGTAGATGATTTTTCACGATACACGTGGACTAGGTTCCTAAGTGATAAAACCGAAGCCTTTGAGAAATTTGAAACATTTAGTAAAATGATAAAAAATAAGTTAGGTTGCACTATAGTATCAATTAGGACGGATCATGGTAAGGAATTTGATAATGAAGTACAATTCGGAAAATATTGTGATTTAAATGGAATATCTCACAACTTTTCCGCTCCTCGTACTCCTCAATCAAATGGGGTAGTAGAAAGGAAAAATAGGTCTTTACAAGAAATGAGTAGAACAATGTTAAATGAGCATTTTATCCCACAAAAATTTTGGTGTCACGCTGTAGATACTTCGACATATATACTCAATAGGGTTTCTATTAGACGAATATTAGGAAAAACTCCTTATGAGTTATTAAGAGGTAGAAAACCAAATATAGGCTACTTTAGGGTATTCGGAAGTAAATGCTTTGTTCTTAATACAAGAGATTATCTCACTAAGTTTGACCCTAAGTCATACGAAGGAATTTTTCTATGATATTCACAAAATAGTAAAGCATACATAGTCTTAAATAAACATACTATGAAAGTAGAAGAATCCTTAAATGTAACATTTGATGAAACTCATCCACCACCTAAAACCTTACCCTTAGAAGATGATGATGTGATTGAGGAAGAAGCTATTGAGGTTAGTAAAAATAAGCCTTTAGGAAATGATAATGAAATAGAAACATTAGAAGAAAACGAGGTAGTAAATATTAAGGAATCTAAGTCACACCCATTAGACAACATCATAGGCAACCTAAATCAAAGAACACTTGGATCACAAGCTCAAGATAAAAATAACTTCTTTTGTTTTGTGTCAACAATAGAGCCTAAGAATATAAATGAAGCCTTAAAGGATGAAAGTTGGATTATGGCTATGCAAGAAGAATTAAATCAATTCAAAACAAATGATGTTTGGGAATTAGTCTCAAATCCTAGGAATGTTACCATAATAGGAACCAAATGGGTATAATCCTTATTTAATCTACTTTTACCTTATCATTGATCCTTATTTCGTAGGTTAGTCGCCCAAGGTTATAATCAACAAGAAGGAATTGACTATGACGAAACCTATGCCCCTGTAGCTAGATTAGAATCCATTAGAATACTCTTAGCTTACGCCTGCGCCCTAGACTTTAAGTTATACCAAATGGATGTGAAGAGTGCATTCCTCAACGGTTTTATCAATGAGGAGGTATATTGGCACAACCTCCAGGATTCATTGACTTCGCAAAACCTGATTATGGTTACAAACTAAATAAAGCTTTATATGGTCTTAAACAAGCTCCAAAGGCTTGGTATGATAGACTAAAGGCATTCTTGGTTAAACATAATTATTCCATGGGAATGGTAGACAACACTTTCTTCACTAAAAGAAGTGACCCAAATAAAACAATTAAAAGATGGAGATGAGTATGATGGGAGAGCTAAACTTCTTCTTAGGATTACAAATAAAACAATTAGAAGATGGAATATTTTTTAATCAATCTAAGTACATTAAGGAAATGCTTAAGAAATTTGGACTAGAAGACTCTAAGCCACTTAAGACACCCATGTCTACGGAAATTAAACTCACAAGAGATGAAGAAGGTGAGTCCGTAGATAAAACTAAGTATAGAGGAATGATAGGTAGTTTACTATACGTAACGGCAAATAGACCCGACATCATGTTTAGTGTTTGCCTTTTTGACCGCTTTCAAGAGGATCCCAAAACCTCTCACCTAGAAGCGGTTAAGTGTATCTTCCGATACATTAAAGGCACTATACACTTAGGATTATGGTATCCTAAGGGATCCGGCATAGAAACCATTGTCTATGCGGATTTGGATCATGCGGGAGACAATGTGGATCGAAAGAGCACTAGCGGTATTTGCTCATTTATGGGATGTTGCCTAACATCTTGGTTCTCCAAGAAGCAAACCGCTCTTGCTATTTCTACCACCGAAGCCGAATACTTAAGCGCCGAAAAGGCATGTCAACAAGCACTATGGATAAAACAAGCTCTCGTAGACTATGGCATTAGGTTAGAAAATGTTCCTAGTATGTGCAATAACAAAGGAGCTATAGATTTAAGTAAGAATCCCATTCAACACTCTAGGACTAAAACATATAGAAATATGTCATCATTTCCTTAGGGATAATGTACAAAAAGGAAATATAACAATAGAAAAGGTAGCCTCGGAAGATAACATTGCCGATATATTTACTAAGCCCCTTAAGCGTGAATTATTTAACCACTTACGTTTAGGATTAGGAAAGATGGAACAAATTGATTGAATTTTCTTAAATGATCGAAATTTTCTGAAATTTCAAGGTTCTGAAAATTTTTTTCTGTCAGATGGGCGGACCCCTTAAACTTATAAGGGCGGCCCCCTTAAAATTAAGGGGACCGGCCTCACTTTAAGGGGGCCGGCCATCTGAGCTTTAAAATTTTAAGTTTTCTTTTCTTTCTTCTCAAGTCTGAGTCTAGGATTCTGTTTTGCACAAAAATCAGGAATTGAGATATTTTGTCTTGCATAAATATATTCTCAAAGAAAACCTCAATTCATTTCAAAATAATTCTCACGTTTAGGAAAACTCATTGTTGAATAATGATAAAAACGTTTTTCTCTCAAATCATGCATAATAGTCTCACTCTCGTTATCTATATATATATATAGTCCAATATATACATATATATAACACTTAGAAGTGAGCAAAGTCAATTCAAGGAGACTAAAGATTGTTTCTTAGGATAATTTGTTTTCATAGGAGTCGAAGCAATCTTTAATCCACATTTGTTTCATATAGGCACACACTAGAACAAAGTCAAGAACTTCATTGTCACATTTGTTCCATCACTAGTTTCCCACTAATAGTTGCCCTCACACTAAGATAGTTGTTTTAGGTAGAATAACTTGCTTATTTGCTTTATTGGTTTTGCATGCATGCTTAATTATGATTATATGGTAATTTGCCTACATATATGCTTTTCATGTATATTCCACTAAGAAAATACTTGCCTAGTTGCTTAAAGAGTTGGACTTGCCCAAAACCAAACCCCAAAACAAACATCTTTCTAGAAAAACTTTATCAAAAACCCTTTTCTGGCATTCTGTGAACCAGGGCCTGGGCGGCCCCCTTAAATCTAAGGGGCGGCCCCCTTAAAATTAAGGGGACCGACCACCAATTAAGGGGCCGACCATCTGAACGGCGAGGTTCATTGTTTTCTTTCTGCTTTTTAGCCCATTCCACCCTATTTTGATTCCTCACTTCCCAAAATTCACAAACATATTTTGTCTATCAATACCAACACATATTATCCTTCCATAAACACATAATCATCACATTATAAATACCCCTCGCCATCACAAATCATTACTCACCCCATCATGACTTCTCCCAACAAACCAAAATCAACAGCCTCAAGGCTAGCAAGGATGACCGAAAACTCCGTTTGGCGAAGAAAAACAAGCCCTCGAAACAATTCTATCACAACCAAAGAAATTGAAAAACAACCAACACCTCCAACCACTTACTTCCCCAACTTCAATCCAAATCCACAAGGTCATTCCTATGAACCACATTACAAACCATAAAATCTTGGCCAAACATCCACCGTCATCCCAAGCCACACATCTCAAGCTTCATTCAACTACAATGATCCATATAATTTTGGTCAATCATCAAATTACACCTCCAATAACTTCACTTCCAACTACACAACCCCACTTCACCCACATCAACCAAATGATCCATTCCACAATGCCACGGAAAAGCAAAAATTCCGTGAAGAAGTCAACATAACCCGTGATCTTCGTGATCTCAATGCTATGCATCTTGCACAACGCAACTTGGGCAAGCCTCCCTCCTCTCCATACTCAAATTGCTTGCCTCACTCACTCAACTTGGATCAAGTCATCAACCACACCTACTATTGTCCTTGTTGCTATTTTCTACAAAAACAAATTCTTGACCTAAGTGAAGATATTTCTTGGATCGAATATCTCCTCACTCACCCTCATCAAATACCTCCACTAATTCGGTACAACATCCCTAGAACCACTCCTTCCACTCCATACCCGTCACCATCAAACCATTGAATGCAACCTCCATGCTTCCCAATAAAATCACCACAAACCTTTTGACTCCCAAGCAAGTCCAAGAGACCTCAAGTTGGCAACGTAGTATTATCTAGTGTAGTTTGCTAGAAAAGCATAAATGTATGCTTATGTACCAAGGATTATGTTTTAAACATAATCTATTTTAATAATTTTATTAATGAATGATTCTTGTGTTTTATTTTCATGCATTTCTATTTAGTTCTCTTGTACTATATTTATTCCATGCATCATATATATTGCTTGTGTTCTAAATATTTTTGCAAGCATTCCATATCTCGTTTTTTTCTTATGACCTTAAAACGAGGGGGAGTATACGTCAAGGGGGAGTTCTACACTCTTCGGGATAACCTTTTTGATACTAACAAAAAGGGGGAGAAATGGTATAAACTCACTAAATACTTGGATATATTTATTAATTTTTGGTTTAAGGAGTTTAATTTTGTAATCATCAAAAAGGGGGAGAGTGTTGATAAAAATAATGCATAAAAACGTCATTAATATTTTTCGATATCCCTATGTTTTGACGATCACAAAATGTAAAACTATTAAACGCAAGATTACTACGTAAACAAGTATTTAGTTACAAATATCATTTCACTCAACAAAATCACTTAAGGTATGAATAAACAAATGTCTAATACATTTTATGATCAAAGGGATTTTTATTTAAACATTACAAAGTTTATAAAATGATATAAACATCTTATATAGTTTTGAAAAACAATTTTGGTAATTAAAGGAAAATGTTTAATTCATAACAAATATATGAATTCAAAATTTTAACCAAAATCAGTTAGTTTTTCACCAAATAAACTTTCACCAGAAGAAGACAAGATTTCTGGCCGTTACTGGAGGGCGGCCCCCTTAATTTTAAGGGGGCCAACCACCATTTAAGGGGGCCGGCACGCTCCTGTTGTCAGAAATCTTTGCATATAAATACAGGCTCACTTCTGCATTTTTACCTCACCTTTTGCACGAATATTTTCTGTCCCAATCCTTTCTAAACATCCTTCTAAATCCTTTGATCATAAGATTATAAGTCTTTGTTTAAATTGATTCAATTCCTCATCATTCAAAGTGCAAGAGAAGAATACTCTTTCAACATCAAGTTAAAGAAGTATTGTAGATATTGTTTAGTAGTTGTATATATTGTTTGAAAAGGTGTAGTGTGTTTATAATTAGGAAATTTAGTAGTGCTAGTTGTGAAGAGAAGTAGTGCAGAACAAGTAGTGTTGTGAAGTAGGATTAGTGAAGTTGTGAGAAGTTGTGTAGTAGTTGTGGTGTGCATAAGTTGTGTAGAAGTTGTGATAAGTCGTGAAGAGTCGTGAGATTGGTTCTAGCTATTATTAGGACTCGACATTTTGCTTGGTGTCGTTAAACGGTGTAAGCAAAGGGGTGTAAGGTTTCTCCGCCATAAGGGAGCTTGTTGACATAGTGAAGAAAACTCTCGAGTTAGGTGCTCGGGGAGTGGAGTAGGACGAAGAGGAGATTCGTAGCCGAACCACTATAAATCCTTTGTCTCGCGGTGCTATCTTTCTATCTCTATCTCTTTACTTACTTACTTACTGATGTGCTCACGGTGTGTACAAGTTTTAAATTTATAAACACGATTACCGGATTTAGAAATAACACATACGAGCAAGTGAACTCGTCCGTTATAGCAAGATGAGGATGGTAAGTCGGGATCGTTCGCAGGGATTTGTGAGTGAATCTAAGCGTAAGTTTAAAAAGTAAATCTCTAATACAAGCAATAATGATAATAAGATAATTCAAATGATTAAAAACTACACTTGCTTAGACTAGTTAACTACTCATAAGATAAGCACGATTGTGATAAATTCTTTAACATGTTGGTAATTAGAATTAGTTGGTGTTCTAATCTATTGTTTGTACAAGCTAAACCTTCGTCAAGATTTTAGTTTATAAAAACAAGCATTAGGTTTGGACCAATCGATTCAAGATCAATTCAAGGTTCATAAAGTCGGATTAACAACCTTAAACACAAAAATAGTCTTTTGTTTAATCAAATACTCTTAAGAAATGGTCAATACAAAAGGTAACCTAATCATAGACAAAAAGGTTACAATTGATTACAAACTACTAAAACTTTCGACCAATTAGGCGTTTACAACCAATCCGATTTGATTAACAAAAAGTATTCTCATTACAATTACACCTNTTATACTATTCCACAAGCCTAGGATCATTAATGCAGCAACTTGGCCTCCAAGGTGAATAGAAGGACCTAGAATACCAGAAAGAATGGCCTAGAATCGGGTAGAATGAGGTAGAATAAAGTGTGTAAAAGTTATACGAGCTGGCCAACCGATCGGTTACGGGGTATCATTGAACGGTTGGATGAGACATCTGGTTCTAACCGGTCGGTTGGATTACAACCGATCGGTTACTCGGAACATTTTCATCTAACCGGTCGGTTGGATTACAACCGATTGGTTAGAGAGGTTCTGACAGCAAAATCTTTATCTTTTTCTTGGCTCTTCAATCTTTGTCCAAACTTGATTATTTCTTGTCAACGAACTTTAGAGTGATGAAAACTTGGATTCTTCTTTGTGAAATGCTTGAGCGAATTGGATCTCGACTTGGAAATAACAAATCCTTCATTTCTTTCATTTTTTCTTCCTTTTTCCTGTTTTTGGCTACACATGCTTGCAAACATACTTTGATACGATTAAGTGACAAAAGCATATAAAAATAACCAAATAACATATATAAAAACACAAATAACGCTACTAAAAACATGCACAATTTGAGCGTTATCAAATCCCCCACACTTGAACTTTGCTTGCCCTCAAGCAAATCTAGAAATAAAATATCATCCACATGGTACTTCAAAGATGTTTTAGGAAAAAAAATATGATGCAAATCTTCCAAGTACAAGTACAAGTTAGATTCATCATTATAAGCTTTTATGGTTGAACCATTGAGATGTTTGACAATACCCAACTGATTTTCTTGCTAGATAAACATTACTAATCACCTCACGAAAAAGAAATAAGATATAATTCATTCTAAACACTCATTTGTTTGGGTGAAGTATAAGAGAAATCACACTCATTGCTCAGTCATGATTTAAATATTACCACAGGCTTGTACAAGAAACATAACTACACCGTCAAGGCATGAGCACCAAGTTTTCATATCAAAGAGGGCTTTTATTCGGGTTTAAGGCTAAAAAGGGGTAAAAAGAACTTATGTGCAATTACCTTGTGTAAAACACAATAGATCGCTGGCACGAATTCTTGCATTACCAAACAACGGATGGTCACTAAAGATAACCTTAGATCGCTGGCGCGTTGTCTAATTCCTCAAGAAATCGGATGGTCACTACATGCCATACACTTGATAATTTCACAAAGCCAAAAAGGTAGGGATAAGACATGGGATAAATTTAGAGAGTGGAAATGGTTTAAAGAATATACAAAATAGTCAAAGTCTACAATCCAATTGTTGCTAGCTATCTCGAACCACTATCATGTAATCTTTAGAACTCCATACTTGAGCGATCAATGCATAACACAATAGCTCATTGGCTATTTTATTCGATATATACATTTTTTTTGAACATAACATGAACATACAATCACTTGTCATCATTCTACTTTGATGACTTATTTTTTGCTTTGCTTTAATCACTACATTCAGAATTACTACTTTCTTTATACTTCATGATTTCCCACATAACATCCATCTTGTCATATAGCTAGCAACCAACGTACTAAGACTTGACTAAGGGTAAGGCTAGGCTAAAAAGTGTAAAATCTTTTTGTATTTTTCTGGATTTAATCAAAAGAAAAGATTGGCTCAGAAGGTGTAACTAGGGTTATCTAGCGTTAAAAATGAACACTAACAAAAAGGATTATATTGGTTATTAACTAGTTAATGAAACTAGCTAAAAATTAAAATGGAAGGCTATTTGGGTTAGATCCTAAGATTGCCTCTTATCACATATGCATACTTATACCACACAAGAAATGTGATCTCACAACGGTCTCAAAATGATTTACAAGCACAAGTTCTAGAATAAATAAAATCACCGGCACACTCATAACAAATGATTTAAGCATAAAAGAATGTATGCTATAAAAGAAATAGGCTCAAATCCTCACAATTTAGTGGAAAGGGTTACAACATGTGCTAGCTAATGTTATCGATCCCAGAATGGATTGCAATATTAATCGGGACACATCTCAAATTTCAAAAGTTACCGTTTTTACCAGTGGATAGATCCAGTTATTCTAATATATTATCCTAAAATGTGAAAACAACTAGATCACAAGGGCAGCAAAATTTAAAATTAAGATAAATTTACGGAATATTCTTATTTACCTATTCACCCCCCCCACACTTAAGTTATACATTTTGCTCAATGTGATAAATGAACTTCAAAGTATGAAAATAGGAAAATAAGAAAATGAACCGTATTTTCATTGGTGATTCTTTATTCCAAGTATCCAAGTTTCCTCATCATTTCCTGTAGCAATCATAAAATAAACACACACAAGACTATATGTTTTATTCAAATTAGTGAGACACCCCCACACTTAAGTTCAACCAAGTGGTTTAAACTTTGGGGTGTAATCACTTAAAATAAACTAAGAATTAAAAATAGCAAACACACGGGTTGCCTCCCGAGAAGCGCTTGTTTTATTAACGAGTCATCAGCCCGACTCAAACTTCGCAAGAACTACGTGGATGTGGTTTTGGATTTCCTTTTAGGATATTTTGGTACGAATAATACGTTTTCTACCATAATTCCTTCTCCAGTTTTATCTATATCTTCCAATACGACTTTTTCCCATGCTCTAGGAAGAGCATCATAGATAAAACCTTGGTCATGTGCCCATGGCGTCATTTCCTGATGAGGTGCCATGAATGTGATAGCTTCGTATTCAGATTCGGGTGGATATTCAATAGAAATTTTGCTCATTTGCTCCTTATCATAATACAACTTAATACGGTGACCATTAACAATGAGACTTCCACCATGCTTGTCACAGAGTTCGACATATCCAGATGGAAATCCATGTTTCACTATATAAGGTCCCATCCATTTGGGTTTGAGTTTAGGAGCTTTGAACTTGTATTTCATATTGAAAAGTAGAACTTTATCTCCTGTTAGGTCACCATATTGTGAATACACAAGTATTGATATGATAAGAATGAGATAGATATAAGGATTGGATGATTATTTCAATAAGAAAGATAAAAGTACAAGAGTTTCCTTAAGATAATGAAATAACCAACCAAATGTAATGTTACATGAGCTCTCTATTTATAGGCAAGGACTAGGGCAACACTCCCTTCCTTCCTATCTTACACATACGTGGGCTTCTAAAGCCTGTTGGGCTTTAAGAGCCTTACTACATTTATTCAACATGAAACATAATTAAATTAAATAACATAGCAACCTATTACATAATGTGAAATGACTGAGACTTGAGAAATGTTGTGAAACGTGATCCTAACAATCTCCCCCTAAGGATCGGTCATGAAGGAGTGTGATTCAGCACAGTCATCAAGGTTGCTTGACGTCTTTTCTTTGTCTTTAATCTTTAACTTTTACAGCTTCAGACGTCTTCAAAAATTCGTTAGCAGAATGTTTCATCGTTCTTTGTTCTTTGTCTTTGATGATGTGATAGTGATCAAGTGATGTCGTGATCTGCCATTTGTCACTTCCTTAGTCTCCAGTAGATGCGCGCCTCTCTAACATGCTCATACAACTTTGACGATGGTACTTTCATACATTCGTAGCTCTTATTTCTTTGTTGAAGATTCTTTGTGTTGACGTAGAATCCTTCTTTGACTTTAACAATTTGTCGATCTTTGAAGTGAGCTTTCTTAGATGTTGTAATGTGGGTATGAGCATGTGGAGGTTTGGTGTTCAAGATGGTAGTTGTACCTGCATTGAAATAGTTAGCAATAATACATCCGGTACTTACAGGTTTGGAGTTAGAGATTGTCAACAGCATAGTGTGAAGACTCCTTCTAATCCTTACCAAGGCCGTTCCTAATCGGATACCCCCTAGAGGGCTTACACAGACATACATAAGTACACCCACGATTAGGTGAGTCGCTGGAGATCACCCCACGACTATAGACCGTTTGGAACCATCGTAAACACTAAGCATAATCCATAAGGAATCACCGAAGTGACCTGCTGTCAAGGCTGTTTGATGTTGACCATGGCAGGATTTCCGTTCAATCATTCGAGAAATACATAAGTAAATCCCTCATAAATGTTCTAGGCAGATTGCTAGGATCTGTGTAGGACTCGATAATTTACACTTAGTGTCCAATGATGTAAGACACTAGTGTAGAAGTATTATGTGTTCCTAAGAGATCTTAGATGTATCTCGTGGCTCTAGACTCGATAAGTGCACATTTAGTTTCCTATGCGGAGATTAGGGAGAGGTCTCCTGTTTTAATATCAACCTTCTCTAAGAGAGGGTCGATAGATTATACCGGTTCCCCGTGAGAATGAAACAAGTATCTTTTGAGAGAAACTTGAGTGGCTAAGAAGGTTTAGGTACATTGCGTCACTGGGTCCATGACGTCTTTATCTTCAATACCGGTGTCGCCTTAGCAACAACCAGTAGCATATGAATTTAACCCGATGTCTGACCTAAGGTTGAACAAATGGAGGGCTATTTCTTTTCACCCTTTTCTTTACATTTCTTTTTAATTCTTCAACCCTTCTTTCTCCTTTCATTCTTTTCTCCTTTTATCATATCATACCTAAGGACTTCTAATTTCTAACTATTGGTGTCGTCCTTGGGTAGATCCCTCCGGTTCTGGCGGATCATAGGACGACGGTTATTCCTATCCTTAGTCACCTTATAACTTCATGACTATCCTATTGATGCCTTTGAACCAAATATTTGAAAATCTCTCAAAGTGTTTATATGTATAAAATTTTGTTAACACTTTGAGGGTTTTGATTTCTATTGAAAGACTCCCCCTCCAGATATGCTTATGAATGTTTTCAGAAGTTTGCATATGCGGGAAGAGTAGGCACTTTCGAATTGATCTACTCTTAATTGACATATACCCGAGGGACACGTTTACGTTGCTTAGTTAAAGGGATCCATTATCAGTTTTTAGGTGATAACTAGCCCTAATAACTAACTTGAAGTTGTTAACATTCCTAAAAGGAAGTTAGACCCATCAAAGTAAACGTCTAAGAAGAGTTTCTCGAAACGGTACTTTCTACTTGGATAAATCCTTTCGAATACAAACATTTGTTGTTTCGTCAATTCATGGGTTAATTCTGAGTCGAGCTCGCACAAGATATAACTTAATCAGCATATTTTAATCACTTTTTCATCTTCTCCCCCTCAAAAATAGCATATCAAATGTTGTTTTTGTAAACCTTTTGATTAAAATATGCCATTTTTGAGTCTTATGGGGAGAAATCAATCAAGACTTTTAAGATTTGAGAACGATGTTTTTGGTCAAGTACTCCCCCTCAACAAATGACTACTTATTAAGGTGAAATACATGTCTTTTGAGCAGAATTGTAGAAATCATGAAAAGTTTGTTAATTCTACTCAAAAGTAAGAAGCTTTCGCTCATTATGTGAGGATTGTAGCACTGATGCGTACTACCCTTTAAGTACAAAGTGCGGGTTGTACACTGTTATGTGTGCACAAGCCGTAGTAATCACAAATCAATCAAAATATAATGAAAATATTGAAATGTTAATACCAGAAGCTAAGTGTCACCAGCAGGCATGGCTTCAAAGTCAGTAAATCGAGGATCAGGTCGTCTGAATGTCAAGACCGGGAATGATGGTCAAACGCCGATGTAGCTTTCCAATCTCCTGATCTGCTCATGACGATACAATCTTTCTTCCACTGTATAAACAAAGTTTCGTATCATCCTTCGTGCATTCGCTTTCCACCTCGTATTTTCACCTTTGCTTAACCTCTTCTTGTCGTCAAGCTATCTTTCAACTAACCCATCACAAACTCGTTTTAGCGTGTCATCACAGAATTTCTGGATCTCATCGAACCTCATGTAGCAGAGCTGATTCTTCTTGTTGAGGTAGGTGATTCCAAATGATGGTTGCTGTATAAGTGTATACTGTGACGACTCTTGAATTTCAGGAAATGTGAGTTGTGGTTTGGTTAGGTTGAGCTTGTTCTGATAACTTTCAACGCCCAGCTGAAGATCTTCTACTCTTTCTTGAACTATTCGTCGTCTGATGTAGAGAAGTAGAGATGCAATGAAGTTGTACTGAGTTGACTTAGGGAAGCGTAGCAACTTTCCTTGAACCTTTTCCAAGTACATGTCTTCGATGTCATTAAGGTTGAGGTTAGGGAAGTCTGCTTCACAAAATTTGTACTCCTTTTCATCTAGCCTCTTGACGACAATTTCTTTCATGAAAGTGTAGTTGAATCTTCGTGACTCTAAGATTTCCATGATTGCAACAATTCGAGAGTTATGCTTCACGTTTTCACTTGACGTCAGATGCAATCTGTGAGTGTAGCCAAGTTTACATTGATCTCGCCAGTGTTGAATTCCAAGAAGAGCTTCTCTGTTGTAGGCAACAACGGAGTCGCTGAAGATCGGTGTTGTTTCTTCAATGGATGGCAATTCATATCTGGCAGCAGGGACTGAGATCGTCAGTGAAGAAGCATATCTTTCTTTAGAGGTCTCATGGGCATGTTGAAGATGTCTGAGATCTTTGTTGAAGAAGAATCGGTAGGGAATCTTAGGCTTTTCCGGAAATCCTTGCAGAGGTAGTGGCTTTGTCCAATCGGCGAAGTAGGGCTCGTTGTGCTTGGAGTGTGCATCGTAGTTGGCTTCAGGATTCAGCCAATCGAACGAACCAGATAAGGCACAAGCAATGTTCTCCATGTGATACTGGAGTTCAACATTGTTTCCCGATCGCTTCTTAAGAAAGTCCATAGCTTCACGGTTGATCCTTCGTAATTAAGCCTTAGTCATTGTCTCTACTTGAAGATCAGTCATGATACTTTGAGCGTACTGCAAAGTATTTCCCGGTAATGGTTCGTCGGTTTCAAGTGGAGGCTGTGACTTGAGTATTTCTGTGAGCCAATCAGCTTTTGGTGCTTCTTCTACATCTAACCATGAGAATGGTTTAGATCTCTTCTTCTTCCTTTTAGGCTTTGTAGATTTTCCTTTCTCTTTGGTCTTATATGTTGATGAAGGTCCAGCTTGTGATTCAGGAATGTGTGATTCGGGAATGGATGATTCGGGTTCTTCCTGGGTGTCAGCTGGTTGAAGCATGAAAGTTTCTTCTGCATGTTTTGGACCGGATCCAGATGCTGGAGCTTGCTGTTGTGTGGCTGGAGCTTTGGGAGACTTAGGTGGTTTCTTTGAAGATGATGGTTCTTTTGACATCCTTGTCTTCTTGCTTTTAGGATCTGCATCAGGATCATCATCTTTCCTTGATCGTTTGTGTTTACCAGCTGCTTCCTTGCATGATTCTTTAGAGACAATAGCTTTCAAAGCTTCAAACATCGTTGATTCTTCAGGAGTCTTTTCCTCTTTCTCTCGAAGTTTAGCAGCTAGCAGGGCTTGCAGTTGTTAGGTTGTAAGGTTTGTAAGTGCGGTTGGAGCCCTGTCAGTGCGAAGATAAAAAGGTGTTGACTGAAGCATTTGTTCAATGCTGTGTTTGATCCTGGAGTTCAACTTTGTTTGAACCGGTTGGAGAAGTTCTGACACTGCTGAAGTGGTAATGGCAACAAGATTGTCGTTGAGATATTCTTCAGTGTATGACTTGATCATTCCACTCATGTCAGCTTGAAGGAGCTTGTTAACTAAAGCGGTTGATTCTTTAAGATCCTTAACTTGGTGTTTCAGTGTCGTAACTTGTTTGGTCAGTTTGTGAACTTTGTTCTTGAGATCTCCATCCTGTGGTTGTTTGCCTTTCTTCTTCCTTGCCATAGCAACAGCTTGCTTTAGTTTTTGTGATGCTGTGGCGGTGGATGAGCTTCCCTTTTTCTTGATTGACTTGTGTTTTGATGTTGTCTTTGATGGTGGTGGAGAGGAGTGGTGTGATGATGACGTTGAAGATGATTCATTGTCAGGTTCAGATGGATGAGGAGAAGGATCCTTTGGAGGAGAACCTTTGGGAATAGGAGGATCCTTTGAAGATGACTGTTGTTGGAGTGAGTGTGAAGGTGAGATGATGTATTTGTCGGTGTCGAAGAATTCTTCGTCTTGTTGTTCATCACTAAGCAATCTTTCCGTCTCCTCACTTGCTTTCTTCTTCAGTTCTTCTTCTCTTCTTACCTGATCAACGAACTCTGGTGTGATGAACTCAGAAGGCTCTTTCTCCTTTTGCAAGTCTGCAACGTTTTCTTCATCAACTTCCTT
>LBNU01011303.1:76667-89812 GCA_014162995.1 Artemisia annua
TTTCAGATTTTTATTAGGTTGTTTAGTATTTATAATAAATCAATAATAGTTTTAGTAATTAATAAATAGTAATTAATTAATATTAAATACATAAATAGTGTAATAATTATATTTTCAGTTTTAAAAATTGTTTTATAATATTTTAGATTTTTTTTTGGTTTTAATTTCATTTATCTAGATTTATTTTACATTTTCTTAATTTCTAGGTAATTATTAAATAGTTTAAATTAGTTTTTAATTAATAATAATTAATTTAATAGTTTAATAAATAATTTTCTTTTTCCAATAATTTTCTTTTCTCATTAGGGTTGTAAAAATATAATTTTCATCACCTAGGTGTTAATAGTTTTCCATTTTCACTTTTTATTTTGTACGTAGACGTTTATTTAAACGCAAACGTACATTTCTAGAATTGTAAACGTTTCCATCTTTCTCAGTAATCGTTTGTAGTGTTTAATAATCTTTCTCATTGATAATTTCATAGTTTAATTCCATCAAATCTCACTTTCCCATTATCGTTTCATAATCACTTGATCTCGAATCGTTTAAAACACAATTTCACGCTTCGTCGGGACATAAAACGACCCGGGAAGAACTCCTATACTCTCCTTGGTGCATTGAGCCTTTTCTAGTTTGACTTTTGTTGACCAAATACTTGGTTGACTTTAGTTGACTGTTTCTGGGCCAATCATCGACCGCAACAAAGATCTCTCGTGGTAACCCGAGTTGGATTAGATGCATTGCCATATCATCAGTGGCGATCTGCTTCTTGTCTTCATCTGTGTACTCGGCTTCTGTTTGTTCATGAAAGGATGGGAGAGTAGGAGATGTTGCATTTGGATTACCTTCATCTTGAACTTGTCTTGGCTTAAATGGACCCTCTTTAATGGATTTGATCATGAGGTTACCATCAGTCTTTGTTTTGATGTAACGAAGCATGCGGCTTGTCCATGGAAGATAACCACCTTTTTCAAGCATAGGAGGATGGTTTTCGGCACCGGCGGCATGAATATCTTGTTGAGTTGCCATGATATGAATTCAAAGTGAAAAGTTGTTCAAAGGATCTTTTGAAAGATAACAAAGGTTGTTGTAAATTAGATGTTTTGGCGAAAGATGACGTACTAATTCGGCTTGATTCTTAATCGGGAAAACCTTTACTCGAGAATTTGAAAATTTTGCACTATCAAAATTGAAAATTACTAAGAAATGCAATTCTAAGGTTACAAGAAAATTTTGAGTTTTAAAAAATTTTGACGCCAAATTTTACCGATTTTTTTTTACTCGGTTACTTATTTGCTTACTTGATGAATCTGAACCTTACTTATGAGCTTACTCGATACCTTACAAATGGGCTTACTCGATATTAAGGTGTATGGGCTTACTGTTATTGAGCTAACGTGATATCAATGTTATGGGCTTACTCGATAGTAGTATTGTTGGGCTTACTCGATTTCATCTCAAGTGGACTTACACGATAAATTACTGAAGTTATTACTCGATACCCTGAGTTGCTTACTCGATAAACAAAGTTCAATTGGGCAGAGTTTCGTTTAGAAAGTATACAACGCAGATCCTTACTCGATGTACGATAAGGAAGTAGTGCCTTACTCGGCAATCAAAGCTTACTCGATAAGACACCTATAACAGTTCCTAACTCGATAAACCACTACCCCTTACTCGATAAATTGACCCTTTACTCGATAACCCGTGAAACACGCTACTGTTACTCGACAAATACCCTTTGTTACTCGATATCCCTAAATTCTAGGAAACCTTACTCGATATTGTGCCTTCTTACTCGATAAAACACGACCAGCAGCCAAAATAACGAGCCCTAGATCTCACAAACAGCCACGAAACCAAGATTTTTCACCAAGAAACGATCTAAAACAACCCAATATTATCCCTAGGCGATTGATACCACTTGTAGGACCGTAGAACAACCATAATCACTAACTAATATGGCGTTATTCTAGAGAGAGAAAGAGAGTAGAGAGAGAAAGTGGGAGGGAACTCAAGTGCGTGTGTAAATGAAAACTATATGATTACCAAGAGAACCAACCAACCTCAAATGAGAGGTATACATGAGTATTTATAGTGTTCAAGTCTAGGGCATAACTAACTTTGGGCTTATACATATTTGGCCCCTAGACTTTGGAATAACATGAATACAAGAACTAAATAACTTGAAATGATATACTATCGCAACCTATTACATGACATAAATGACCAACACTTTATATAAATAAAATACATTGCCAACAGTAAGGGTTCTCGATAACTCAAAACTGTATGTTCTCGATAACCTAGAAAAGATCTCGATAACAAGTGATCTCGATAATTCTTATTGAGAGTTCTCGATAATTTACAAAGAGTTCTCGATAATTTTGGTTATGGAGAGTTCTCGATAAATTATGGAGAGTTCTCGATAAAAATGATCAAATGATCTCGATAGTTCACAGTTTTCTTGAAAGTTTTGATCTCTTGATAGGATACCTGGTGAAATGAGTAAAAATCAGCAGTTAGAAAACACAAAACAAGCTTATTCACCGGTTTTCGAAAACTAACGAAACCCCAAATTATCTAGATCATAGAATTCGTGCAATTATGTTGTAAATCCAATGAAACACATCAATTAGCACTCATTTAAACACTTTCATAACACTTAATTGAACTCAAGAACACACATACAAAAATACCCAATTCGACCATAAACCCTAGTTTTCTAAATCATGCATACATGAAATTTGAAGCAATTAACGAGCATATACATGATAAACATACTCTAACACACATATCCCACTACTAAAATCAAACGAGATTACCCAAATCGTACATAAACCCTAGATTTCGAAATCTACTCAAACGTGTTATATGTTATGATTAATTGTTTCTAGCATGATTATGATACTTATAGCAACAAAATCCCTATGAAACATCAAGCAAAAACACATAATTTGAGGGCGTACGAATTTAGCGAAACCTTAGATCTAGAAAACGCAATTGTGTAAAATCTAGCCATTAAAAACGTAATTCGTTGAAAACCATGTTTTAGATTAGGCCAAAGATTATAAAAACACTTACGGATTGAAGGTTTGAAGCACGGATTTTCGTTTTGGATTTGGGCCGTTTGATAAGAAAGAGTAGTGTTTGTTTTATGTTTTTGTGAAATGGAAAAAAAACTAGGGGGTGTTTGTTTTAGGTTATTGTTTGAAAACTTTAGCAATTTGGCAAAAACAGTCCCTTAACTACTTATCATCCTTCGTTAGTCCTAAGTTTTGGTATTTAAACTTTATAGGATAACGACCGTTAGCAACAAACGACATACTAGGCTAAAGGAAATTAAAGAAGTATTTAAATTAACGAAACGAGGGATAACCCGTGAAGTTCCACCATTATTATTGACAACATCATATTTTGAAATATGCAAGTACACTTGTTTGAACAAGATTGTTAAATTTTGAAGAACATTTTCTCCCCCTCAACACTTGGTGATAAAATTGAGAAATTTTTGAGAAACCGAAGTGTTGATAGAGGTAGTATACTTGCATTTGAGAAACGAAAAAAATAAAACGTAGGATAAAAAATGTAAAATCTTTTTGGTATTTTTTGAAGATTTTTTTTGATTTTGTATTTTGTTTTTGATAAGTATTTACAAAAATAGTTTTGGTATTTGACTCAGTTAATTGTTTTCAAGAAAAGATTTTAAATCATCTGGAGTCAAACACCGCATACCAATCCGGTGGACTAGTTCAGCAAACCTTGAAGGAGGTAAAGGTTTCGTGAACAAATCGGCCAGTTGGTATTCAGTACCAACAAATTATAACTCAATTGTACCCTTTTCAACATGCTCCTTGATGAAGTGATAACAGAGATCAATGTGCTTAGACTTTGAATGCAGAACCGTGTTGCATGAGATTGCTATCGCACTTTTCGAATCACAGTACATCGGAATCTTGTTGAATAAGTAACCGTAGTCCATTAGTTGTGTACGCATCCAACTGACTTGTGCACAGCATGCAGACATGGCTACATATTCAGCTTCTGTTGACGATAATGAGGTGCAATCCTGCTTCTTTGATTGCCAAGACACAAGTTTATCTCCAAGAAACTGCAAACCACCAGAAGTACTTTTGCGTGTGTCCATACACCCTGCATGATCAGCGTCTAAAAAAGCTATTAGTTCAAAACCGGAATCCTTCGGATACCAGATCNACATATTCAGCTTCTGTTGACGATAATGAGGTGCAATCCTGCTTCTTTGATTGCCAAGACACAAGTTTATCTCCAAGAAACTGCAAACCACCAGAAGTACTTTTGCGTGTGTCCATACACCCTGCATGATCAGCGTCTAAAAAAGCTATTAGTTCAAAACCGGAATCCTTCGGATACCAGATCCCCAAGTGAATGGTTCCCTTTACGTATCGAAGGATTCTCTTAGCCTTATTGAGGTGACGTTCAGTAGGACTGGACTGATAGCGAGAGCACATAAAGACAACAAATACAATATCCGGTCTGCTAGCGGTGAGATACATGAGTGACCTAATAATACTTCAGTATTTTGTGGGGTCAACTGGTTTCCCATTTGGATCCGCATCTAACTTAGTTGTGTTGGCCATATGGGTATTGTAAGTATCACAACTGGTCTTGCCATGTTTCTTAATTATCTCAAGAGCGTATTTGGACTGATTAAGGAAAATCCCACGGGGAGACTTTGTAGTCCTAAGAAGAACGTAAGTTCACCCATCATTGACATTTCAAAATTTTGTTTCATTAATCTGGCAAAAGCGTTTGAGTACTTTTTATTTGTAGAAGCAAAAATAATGTCATCAACATATATTTGCACAATTAAAACGTCATCCCCGTGTTTTTGGATAAACAAAGTTGGATCTAATAAACCTTTAGTAAAAGAATTAGCAAGCAAGAAAGCAGTAATTTTATCATACCACGCTCTGGGGGCTTGTTTGAGACCATAGAGATCCTTCTTAAGTCTGTAGACATGATTCGGATGCTCTGGGTCGACAAATCCCTCTGGCTGACTAACATAGACCTCCTCACGTAGCTGACCGTTCAGAAATGCCGTTTTCACATCCATTTGATAAACGACCATATTTTTGTGAGCAGCGTATGCCAAAAATATTCGAACAGCTTCAAGTCTGGCCACTGGTGCGAAAGATTCCTCAAAGTCAATTCCTTCCTCCTTAGTGTTGTTGGGAATTATTGAAGATATTACTGATGGACTTCTACTGAAGTGGTTTCTGTGGATGGTTCCTACTGACACAAGAGTTTCTGCAGACTAGAGTGTTCCTGCGGACGATATGATTCTGCGAATATAGTATTCCGTAGAATGTGATAGAAGATATGTTTAGATTATTTTAGGACAAGATATGTAGAATATCTTTTATTGTCTTAATGTTATTTGTTTCTTGTAAGAAGGATTAGGGTTCCTTGTAGTATAAAAGGAACAACCGGTTAGACATTATGGAGGAAAGATAATTACGTTTTATAAAAGATCCATAGAGGATCAAGAGTTCTTAGTTATTTGTGTCTTCTTGTATTTAATTCCGCTATAGAATACAAGTTGCAGAGCTTCTCCATTAGTGTGTTTGTGATTACATAAGCATTACTAACGATCCACGTAGGCTCAAAGATCTATCAAGGTCTTAAACAATCAAAAACAATGCCAGGATCAGTTGATGGTTCTGAAGTCACTCAGCAACAACTCAACTCCTCAACTTTACAACAAATTGCATCATCACTCACCAGTACCAGCAATGCTAAATTCCCATATCTCAAGAAGGAAGAGTATGAGTTGTGGGCAATGAAGATGCAGAATTGGATCACTAACATTGATTATCATCTTTGGAGTGTTATCCTTAAGGGTAATTCTCTAAAGAAGCATACCACAGATCCTGATGGTAGGATTTCCATCCTTCCTCCTGCAACTGCTGAAGAAGCTCTAGCTGTTCAGAGAGAAAGCAAAGCTAGAACTATTCTCCTTCAGGCTATACCAGATGATCATATGGGTGATTTTCACTATATGCAGGATGCAAAGGACATCTGGATGGCCATTCAAGCAAGGTTTGGTGGGAATGAAGAGTCAAAGAGGATGAGGAAATCAATGCTCAAACAATAGTTCCAAGAATTCCAGATCTCAGAAGAAGAAGGTGTTCACAAGGGGTATGATAGATTTCAAAGGATTTTGAGTCAATTGAATCAGATGAAGGCCAAGCCAGATAATGAGGACTGCAATGCCAAGTTCTTACGATCTTTACCTCCCTCTTGGTTGCAAGTGAGCATTGCCCTCAAAGCTAAAGGTGGACTGGATAATTACAATTTTGATGATCTCTACAACAAGCTCAAAACCCTTGAGACTGATGTCAGAAGTCACATTCGTCCATCCACTCCCAATTACTCAGCCTTTGTAAGCACAACCTCTAATAAGATGACTCATGCTGCAAGCCAACTTCCTCAGCATCATCATCTTCCTACAACACTCCTAGACCAAAACCTCAATCTCAGTCTAGTGGTGTATTGGAAGATGTACTTCACTCTTTTGTTGCTGATTATGAAGATCAGCAGCATCTGGCCTATGAGGATTTTGATCAAATGGACCCACTAGATTTGGAGGAGATGAACTTGAAGTGGCAGTTCGCCATGCTCTCATTGAATATCAAGAAGTTTGAGAACAAGGCAGGGAGAAAGTTCAGATTTAAGAAAAGTGAACCAGCTAGATTTGATAGAAGGAAGGTCAAGTGCTTTACTTGTGGGCAGATAGGTCACTTCAAAAGAGAGTGCAAGGAAAGAAAGGCTGAAGATGAGGTTAGGTACTCTGCCTATCAGCAGAATCAAGTGGAAGCTGGAAATGCCAAAGCTATGATCTCTTTGGATGAGCATGTGAACTGGAAGGCACATGAGCCTGAGGATGATGAGCTTGATGGTTCTGAGCTGAGTGGAATGCTGGCCTGGTGTGACACAGAGGATCAGCATGATCAAGTTGCCCTTATGGGCATCTCTCAGGTACATAATTGTATTTTTGGTTGTGCTGAAAAATATAAGGAACTTAAGGAGGCTTATGATGATATGAAACCTAAATATAATGAATGCTATGTGGAGCTTCAAGCACACAAAAATGGTTTAAAAACCTTAGAACAATAGAAAATTTGGTTTCAAAAGAATCAGCTTGCTTATGAAGAAAAGATTAGGGTGTTAGAAAGGGATTTACTATGTACCAAAAATGAGTTAGCATGTTCTGAGAAAGAAAAGGCTAGAATAGATTCAGAAAAACAAGTATTGCGAAAGAAGTTAGATGAGGAAGTAGCTAGACATAATCAATGGTTAATTTCAGGCAATAAGTTAGCTAGCTTTCTCTATGGTAGTCAATCTGTAAAATCTGAGGTAGGTTTAGGTTTTAAGAAATATGTAAGTGTAGAGGCTATCAATGATATGAAAAAATCTACACCAGCAGGATTAGAAAATTATGTAAAAGAAGGAGCATTACATGTTGTACATGGACCTATTAGAGGAGAACATATGCCCACCACCAAAACTTCAGACTTTGATGGATCACACCATTTATATGGCAAAAAGTCAAGTGACTTGCCAGACCCTGATTGTAAATCTACTAACTTTGTCTCTTGTTCTGTAGTGACAAGTCCTCTGACCAAGGGTCAACTACTTATACCAGTTGTGATTCAAGTGAAAAGTCTGACCTTCCTAAGACCTCACCCAAGCCTACACCCAAGATTCCCTACAAGTCTGTTAGAGTTGCTGCTGATGAACCAAATTCAAAGACAGCTACCCTTGGAGACTTGTCATTTAATTCTCTGCAAAACAATAATTTTAATTCTGTCAAAAACAATTCTATTAATGTTTGTGGATTGAGTACTTTTGCATGTAATGGAACATCTTTTACTTTGAATAAATCTTCTAAAAAGAAGAAATGTTTTGTTTGTGGAAGTAAATTTCATTTGATTAAGGATTGTACCTTTCATGAGCAGAGAATAGGTGTTAGTGCTGACCAAAAGAAACCCAGACCAATGTGGAAAAATATTAATGATATACCATCTTATGTTCCACAAACAACCCAGAAAATCAGCAAACACACTGCTGCGGATAAGTCAGTTCCTGCTGACAAGCATGTGTATACTGATAAAACCTCTCCATCAAGTTGGAGAAGACCTGTTGCAAGACCATTTATGAGACCAACAAGTACTTATTTTCAGAATGGTTATTGGCCTGGATTTCATGAGTTAATGTATATGGGAGGGGGATATTGGGATACTGCTGTTAAGCCCTCAGCAGGTTGTTCTTGGAATAAAAAGGGACCTAATTTTCATAGAAGGACCAAGAACAATGGTGGATCTTATAAATCTACATGGCCTACTTGTTATGATCCACAAGGCAGGCTCAAGTCAGTGATGACTTGAGTCTCCAAAGTGTACTAATTTTTGTATATTTTTGTTGTTGTTGTAGGATCATCCTCTTAAAAGTAAAGATGTAGGCATAGTAGATAG
Source organism: Artemisia annua (assembly GCA_014162995.1). NCBI lineage: Eukaryota > Viridiplantae > Streptophyta > Magnoliopsida > Asterales > Asteraceae > Artemisia > Artemisia annua. Next base: position 85,184 of record LBNU01011303.1, read on the forward strand.
TGGTTGTTCAAGAAGCATGTCAGAGAATAGAGAAAAGATGCATAATTTTGTGCCAATACAAGGAGGAGGCAATGTGACTTTTGGTGGAGGAGATGGTAGAATCACTGGGAAAGGAACAATTAGAACCTTTAAGTTGGACTTTGAGAATGTGTACTATGTCAAGGAACTGCAAAATTTCAACTTGTTCTCAGTCTTACAAATTTGTGACACCAAGAGAAAAGTATTCTTCTCTGAGGATGAATGTCTTGTACTCTCCAAAGATTTCAAGCTTCCAGAAGATACAACCATTCTGCTGAGAGTTCCTAGAAACCACAATTTATACACATTAAACTTGAATGATGTCCACCCAGAAGGTGACTTAACATGTTTGGTGGCCAAAACATCCCTGGATGTGTCTACAAAGTGGCATAGAAGGATGGCTCATGTGAACTTCAAAACCATTAACAAGCTTTCCAAACTTGGTCTAGTTCATGGGCTTCCTCCTAAAATCTTCACCAATGAACACAATTGTGTTGCCTACAACAAAGGAAAGCAACACAAAGCCTCCTACAAAGCCATTACAGCTGTGAGCACTATCACTGAACCTCTTCAGTTGCTGCATATGGATCTTTTTGGTCCAACTCAAGTAAGAAGTATTGATCACAAGTACTACTGTCTGGTAATCACAGATGACTATAGCAAGTTTTTTTGGGTATTCTTTTTGAGAACTAAAGATGAAACTTTTCCAACTCTAAAAGAATTTATTACTCTTGTTGAAAACCAGCTAAACAAAAAGATTAAAAGTATTAGGTGTGATAATGGAACAGAGTTCAAAAATGCTTTATTAATAGAACTTTGTGGGTCTAAGGGGATCAAAAGGGACTATAGCAATGCCAAAACACCACAAAAAAATGGGGTTGCTGAAAGGAAAAATAGGACCTTAATAGAGGCAGCAAGATCCATGCTTGCTGACTCTTAATTACCCACTATGCTCTGGACTGAGGCAGTAAGCACTGCTTGTTATGTTTTGAACAGGGTATCCATTACTAGACCTCGTAACAAGACACCTTATGAACTACTCACTGGGAAACTTCCCAGCATTAGTCACCTCAGACCTTTTGGATGTCATGTGACCATTTTAAACACTAGTGATTAACTAGGAAAATTTGATGAGAAAGCTGATGAGAGGTATATTGTGGGCTATTCAGCTCATAGTAAGGCTTATAGGGTATATAATTTAAGTGCAAAAAGGGTAGAGGAGACTCTTAACCTGAGATACCTAGAAGAAAAGCCTAATGTTCAGGGACAAGGTCATGCTTGGTATTTTGACCTGGACTACTTAACTGATTACTTAGGCTATACTAGATTTGTTTCTAACCAATCTGCAGGTACACAAGAGTCTCCCACTAACAATGCAGGTACCCTGGATGATGACTCAGATAGTGAGTCTGACCTTGATGAACACACCATTTTTGTACCTTCCTTTTCCCCTAACCATCTTGCAGGTCATGGTTCTAAAGATACAACTGGCCAGAATGAGGATGAGTCAAATTATGCAGAAGATCTTACTAGACTTTAGAAACAAGAATATGCAGCCAAACAAGAAGCTGAGAGACTTGGTTTGGAGTTTGCAAGAGATGCTGAGACACTAATCAGACAAGCAGCACAAGCATCCAGCAGCAATCGTGATTCTGCGGATAGTTCTCCTATTGCTGCTGACATCCCCAATTCTGCGGATGGTGCCTCTTTTGGTTCTGCTGATCATTCTACCAGACCTACAGGCTTATCCCCTAGCTTTGAAGAACCTTATGGAAGATTTCCAAGCCCCGCAGATCTTGGTAATCATGAACAAAGTGCTGGCATTTTCAGTTCTTCTTCTTATGATGATGACTTTGCCCCAACCCTGAGTAACATTCAACCTACAGTTGAAGTTAATACCATCCCTACTAAGAGGATCAACACTATACATCCTCAAACCAATATTCTTGGAAATCCCAATGCAAGTGTTCAAACTAGAAGTACTGTGAAGAAGGCACAGTTTGGAGAATATGCTTTTGTTACCTATGTCATGTGTCAACAAAGAGACAATCACACAGATCAACAACATTGTCTGTTTGCTTGTTTCTTATCTCAAGTTGAACCCAACAAGTGTGGCGCAAGCACTAGGGATTGAAAGTTGGGTAGAAGCTATGCAAGAGGAGATGCAACAATTTCAAAATCAAGAAGTGTGGATACTTGTACCTCTACCTGATGGGAAGTTTGCAATTGGGACAAAATGGATTTTGAAGAACAAAAGGGATGCAAGGGACATTATGGTCAAAAACAAGGCTAGATTAGTAGCTCAAGGATTCAGACAAGAAGAAGGGATTGATTATGATGAAGTTTTTGCACCAGTGGCAAGGGTTGAGGCCATTAGATTGTTTTTGGCCTTTGCATCTTATATGGGTTTCATGGTTTATCAAATGGATGTCAAAGGTGCTTTTCTTTATGGGAAGATTGAAGAAGAAGTGTATGTCACTCAACCCAAAGGTTTTGAAGATCCAGAACATCCTAACCATGTCTATAAAGTGGTTAAAGCTCTCTATGGACTTCACCAAGCACCTAGAGCTTGGTATGCTAGGCTATCTGAATTCCTACTGAAGCATGGATACATAAGAGGAGCTATTGATAAAACACTCTTTATCAAGAAGAATTCCAGGGATATCATTCTTGTTCAAGTCTATGTGGATGACATCATCTTTGGCTCTACTAAGGAAGCTTGGTGCAGGGAGTTTGAGGAATTAATGAAGGGTGAATTTCAAATCAGTGCTATGGGAGAGCTTACTTTCTTTTTGGGTCTGTAAGTACAGCAAAAGTCAGATGGTATTTTCATCCATCAAGAGAAGTATGTGAAGGACATACTTCAGAAGTTTGATATGGACAATAGTAGGACTGCAACTACACCTTATGAAGCTCCAAAGCCAAAGAATAATCTTGACCCAGATCCTGCTGTTAATGTACATCTATACAGGTCAATGATTGGTTCACTGATGTATTTGACAGCTTCAAGGCCTGATCGAGGCAAAACTAGCTAGTGAAAGCAAGAACCTCGGGTCGTAGTCCCAACGAGGGTTGAAATGGATCTAGTCACTCGAGTCGTGAGTTATGTGAAGTGAATTGGTTTAAAAAATATGATTTAGTTGTTGTTATACTACTAAAGGTTGTTTAAAACTTAAAACGAAATAAAAACGAGATAATGAGAAATAAGTTGAACGATAAAAGTAAACATAAGTTGAATAAAATGTAAAGAAAATGAAATAAGAAAGTAAGAAAGATTAAGTAAAGAAAAGAAATGAAAATGAAATAAGAAATGTAAAATGTTTTTGGTTTTTAACTTTAATAAATGAAAGAAAAGAAAAGAAAACGTTTAAAAGAAAAGAAACTAAGTGAAAAGAAAAATAAGCTAAGCTAAAAAGATTTAACGAAAATTCGACAGAGTAACGGTAGGAAACGAAATAAAGAAAACTCCACTCGATAAACGATGGAGTGTAAATAAGCCTAGCTCGGCTTTAGAAATAAACAAGACACGACACTAAAAAGGCTAAGACTCGAAAACTAAAGTGAACAAAAACTCAAACTCGCTAAAATAAAAAATGAAACTCGCTAACCAACAAAAATCATCAAACTCGCTAAGGAACAAAAACCAAACTCGCTAGCTTAAAAATGACACCAAACTCGCTAATTCAAAACCCTACTCGCTACCTAGGACCATACTCGCTAACCTTTGCAAAAGCACCAAACTCGCTGGAAATTAAAATGATACTCGCTATCTTTTTTAAATTGATACTCGCTAGGGTGTTTAGAAAAACCAAACTCGCTAGCCAAGTTTTGAAACTCGCTAGCCAAAACAGCATACTCGCTGGAATAAATGTCCTACTCGCTAGAAATAGAAAAAAACTCCATACTCGCTGGATTTGGTAACCATACTCGCTAGGTTTAGGGACCAAACTCGCTAACAATTTAGAAAAACCCCAAACTCTCTAAACCCTAAATTCCTACTCGCTATTATGAGTTTTTAAGAACTAGAAATATTTTTAACGTGAAACTTTATGGAAACTAAATGAAAACTTATTTAGACTCATTAATAAGCAAAACCAAAACTCAAAATAAGCTATAGTAAACGTAACAAACCAAAATAAGCTCGTAATATTTCTAGGGCTTGTAACTAAAAAGCTAGTTTAAACGCAAAAGGAAGATTGAAAAGCTAAAAGGAACGATTTGAAAAGTTGATAATAAGCTATAAGAAAACGTAAAATAAGCTTTTACAAGCTAACAAAACCCAAATAAGCTCAAGTCATCATAAAGAGGCACGAAAATTTCTTTTCATGCAAAGGTGGTGCAAGACTTATGTAAGCTTATTGTGGATCAAGATAGAAGTAAAGAAGCTTGAATAAGATGTAGAAATATAAAAGAAAGATTGAAATAAGCTAGGAAATAAGCAAAGTGAAATGACTAAGACATGAAATAAAAGCTTGCATTAATAAAATTACACTACAACTTGAAAGAGAACTAGAAACTAATACTAAAACTAACCAAAAAACTAACTAGTGCAAATGAAGACTAGGGGTGGGTATTTAAGGGAGCCATGGTGGCTTAACCTTTTACAAATTG